>BLSH010272176.1:442371-464733 GCA_018402905.1 Glandirana rugosa | reverse complement strand
GTTTGAAAGTTTATACGAACAATGTTAGTCACACTAATTCCTCCCTTCTGGGGCGCACACAGCATGGGTAGTTCACTGAAAGTTGGGGAGAACGAGTCATGGGGGGAGGGGGGTGGTCGGTATTTCTTTTTCCTTCCCTTGTCCCTGATAATTTTTTCGTAATGTATATTGGTAAAGAAAGGGAGGGTAGGGTTCTAGACTTCGATGTGCGTTAAAATGACGAACAATGAACAAGTCTTAATCTCAACTCGCTTGGAGACCTTCAAGCCCAAGACGACCAGGCAGGCTTGAAGCCCTGTTTCAGGCCCAGGCCTGCCTTGGGCTTGCTAGCGTGCCTGTTGCGGTTCGTTGTCCGTGCGATCGTTCGGGTTCCGTCCGGACCCGGACTTTGTCCCGAAGTTCGGACGGACCAGCAGAACCCGAACTTCCAGAGGTTCGCTCAACTCTAATTCTGAACAAGTAACAAGCAGTAAAATTGCGTGTAGCTTCAGATCTTGGGATGGGAGGGAAAGAAATGGTTATATGTAATGCTTTTTTAATAGTCCCTGTTCCCTTCCTTTTTCTTTATGGCTGGTGGGGGGAGGGGGGTACTGAGCAAGAGGGGTTGAAAGTCACTTGATGGGTACGACACACGCGGGGTCTTCCCTCCTTAATCACACTGATTGTAACAAGCATATTTGAAAGTTTGGAGATATGGGGTTAACAAAAAGAGAATAAAGGGAACCATATATAAAGGGATGCACATATGGGATTTGTAGAGAAGGGGAAGGGAGCAGAGCAAGGGAGGAAGGAAAGAAAGGTGCTTTACATTTCGGACTTAAGCAAATGCAGGATGGGAGGGTGAAGGTGTGTTCTTGGAATGTTAGAGGACTTTGGGACCCCATAAAAAGGGCTGCAGTGTTCGCTGCAGTGACTACGTATCAGGCAGGGGTGCTCTGTCTGCAGGAGACCCACCTTACGAAGGAGACTTTGTTTTACCTAAAAAGGAAGAATTTCCAAACCCAATACCACTCAGTGTACTGGTCGTACTCTAAAGGGTTGAGCGTCCTGGTAGGAGCAGGGGTGGCTTTCTCATGCGGACAGAGCTCATTAGATGAAAAGGGCCGCTATGTTTTCTTGCACTGCACATTGAGAGGGCTGAGGTGTGTGATGGCCAATGTGTATACCCCCCCCTTTGACGCGGAGATATTATACCACCTAATGAAGTTTGTTTCTGATAAACTAGACATCCCGATAATGATAGTGGGCGATTTTAATATGGTTATGGATGAAAAATTAGATAGGAGCCCAAAAGGGTCAGGGGTAGGAAGGGTAAGAGGGATACTCACCAGGATAGCTAGAGAACTGGGCCTAGTTGACCTATGGAGGGTAAGAAATCCAGGGATCCAACAATACTCCTGCTACTCAAGGACCCATACCACCTTGTCTAGAATTGATATGTTGCTGGGAAGCATGGCACTACTCTTCTGGATGGAGAAGGTAGAGTACCAGCCGAGGGGGTTGTCGGACCACTCCCCCCTTCAGAGGCGGTAAGATTGAAAATAGTGCATAAAATGAAATACCTGGGAGTGCACATAACAAAAAACACAAAGAACTATATGGATAATATTATGGCCCCGTTGATAGACAGACTTAAAGACTTAAAGAAAAGGTGAGGGTGTGGCGTTGACTACCCCTGTCAGTAGCTGGGAGATGTAACCTGATAAAAATGATCTGGATGCCACAATTGATGTACGTGCTACACAACACCCCAGTATGGATAAACAAATGGTGGTTCCGAAAGATAGATAACGTATTTATGGATTTCATCTGTAAGAATGGACAATCAAGAATACTGCTACATACACTGCCGCTACCCAGGGCAGGGGGGGGGGGGGTCTGGAGGTCCCGCACCCATGGTACTACTTTTTAGCAGCACAGATGCAACATCTAAATATTGGGAACATCACAGGGGAAATTATGAGAGAGGGTTCAGGTCACAAAACATTGATAGAGGCCCTGGAGGCAGACTCTCTCCTGAATATACCCCCGACCAACAGGATGGTGGGGAAGATTTGGAAAAAATATACTGAAATACCAAGGATTCACGGAACACTCGCCGATATGGGGTAATAAGAAACTGACGGAACTAGTAAAAATAGATAGATGCAGGGACTGGGACCACTGTGGCTTATCTAGTCTTGCTCAGTTATACATGGAAACAACATTGAAATGGAATTAAGAGAGGAATATAATATCCCCAAACAGACCTTCTTTAAGTACCTGCAGGTGAAGGATGCCCTAAGATCACAATTTAGGGAGAACCCAATAGGATGGAGCCAGGCTCCTCTCCTATGGAAGACGACCCAAGCAAGCAGCCTTAGGGGGCTGATTTCCTCTATTTACAAAGGTATAAGGGAGCAAATAACAGAATGTGAAGAGTTACACTGTAAAAAGGGATGGGAGAGTGATCTAGGGCTAATACCCGAGGAACACTGGAAACAGATTTTAGAAGCAGGCCCACAATGTACGTTGGCTCCTTCACAAATGGTTTCATACCTGATGCTTTTGCATAGGGCGTATAGAATCCCCCAAAAACTGTTTAGGTATGGGAGGAGGCAAGATGCGGGATGCCCACATTGTGGTGCCCCAGTGGGGGACTTAATTCACATGATATGGAGGTGCCCTAAGATCAAAAGATACTGGGAGGAAATTATCAACAAAATAAATGTTTTCGAATTAGATCTCGGAGCGGACCCAAAGATATGTATATTAGGATATGTGACAAAGAATAAAAACAGGAGAAGCAGAAGAGATGCAATAATTAGGTTTCTTTTTTGGGTAAGAAAGCTGATCGCTAGAAAATGGTTATCGGTAGATCCTCCAAATAGGGCAGAGTGGGAGAAAGAGGTGCACGGGGTCATAAGGAAAGAAAATTTTGAGTATAGGAGAAGAGGTAAGGTGTCTGAGTTTGATCAAATCTGGGGAAGATGGGTCATACAGGAGGAAGGCAGGGCACACCAGGAAAGATAGAGGATGACAGAGATAAACAGGTGCTCCCCGATGCTTGGTTCACGGTCAGGAGGAGGGGAAAGAGAGAAGAAAATACCGTGTAAATTAATAGTTGGGGAAAGGACAATGTTGTGTGGCTGTGGGGGAGAAACCTTTCGTATATAATGCCTATAGAAGAATGTGTTTACTTTGTTTATTGTGTAATGAATAAAGAATAATTAAAAATTGATGGAAAAAGAAGGCAAATACCAAGCTGAAGCATAAGAACACTACTTTATATAGGAGTTACATCTGAGAACCTGATGGAGATAGTTGTTCAAGTCTGATTAGGAAAAAAAAAAAAAGTCCCCTTTATATTTCAATTTTCAATGAGATAATCTCCCAAAACCAGCAAAAAAGTTAAATGTGGATTCCTTGTAACTATGAACAGAAATTACATTTTATACAGAACACATTCAGAAAGGTGATTTCCTGCATGTACGATTGACTCACCACTTTTTTGCAGCAGTTTGTTTCTTGTTATAACACTGAGGCTGGTCACGGCAAGCAGACTCTACTCCTTACTACTTAATAAGAAGTGACTGGATTCATGTGCAGGTTTAACAGGACAGCAACAGATACAACTTTTCCACTAAGGTTTCTAAAATCTATACAATGTACTTTATACCCACCTGGAGATAGTTGCTTTTTTACCACTAAAAGTTACACTTTAATAAGTGTTACTCTATGTAGCCAATAGGTTTCATGTATTATTGTGTTTAGAAGTGGGAATATACCTAGCTTTTTAATGCCAGTGAAAAATGCTATTAAATATCTCTTCACTGTTTGGGGTATCAGAGTAGGTCTGATTGTTGATAAATTAGCCCTGTACACAGATGACACCCTGCTATGCTTAGAAGATTGCTTTTTCTACCTGCAAACCACACTTCATTTAGCTAATGAGTTCAGTGCATACTCTGGGATTAGGATCAACTGGGACAAATCCATCCTCTTTCCCCTTGGTCAACTGCAATCTAGGCCTGACACTAATACCCTACTTAAGTGGGTTAATGAGTTTAAGTATTTGGGGATAAAAATTGGTAGAAACATCTAGTCCTTTGTTGATCTTACTTTGCAACCTCACTTACGATCCTTCTCCCAGAGATGTACAACATGGATAACCTTCCCCTTTTCTCTGGTAAGCAGAATCAACCTGTTAAAAATGATCTTTTTACAAAAACTCCAGAACACACCAATGATTATACCTAAACTTTTTTTGGCCAAATTAGAATTCACTGCTCTATCCTTTGTATGGGTGAGAAAGACTCCTCGCCTCACTAGAAACACTCTACAACTCCCCTTACCCAAGGAGGTCTCTCCCTTCCAGACTTTCACTTATACTATTGGGTGGCAGCCTCAGTCACCATACGGTGGTGGTTCCCTCAGCCAAAGGACAACCCAGCAGTCACTCTGGAGGCAGCACTTGTGGGGCCAATTTCATTTTACATAGCCTCCATGCTCACTCTTCATTCACTTGTCTGATGAGAATCACTATCATAGTTTGGAATCAGGTGAGGGCACAGTACCATACACCCCTGCCTGTCTCCCATCACATGCCCTTATGGGCTAATCCTACTCTTCCCCATTTGTGGGTTTTGCCTGATCCACAAATTCAGGCTACTTTAGGTGTCATAGCATTGGAACATATTATGTCCGAGGGCAGGTTGAAGAGTTTTGCTGAACTTAAGATGGAATATAATCTCCCCAGTTGGATGTTGTTTAGATAGCTGCAATCTAGACATGCAGTGCAATCACAGTTTCCTTCCGCCATCACCCTTGAATACAACCCTCTGGAGAGGTTGCTCACTTCAAGAATGATGAGGAAACCCTTGTCCTCAATTTATCTCGGACTCTCCTCTGTACATTTTGTCAAACTGACCAGACTTTATCAGAAGTGGCAGACTGGTCTGTTGGATTTGTCAGAGGATGATTGGGATGACTGTATACACCATTACACTACTAATATGGTTTCTGCCAAAGACGGGCTTATACAAATAAAATTTCTCCATTGGGCATACTATACCCCTTATCGCCTAGCCGCCATCTACCCTACAGTTAGTCCCCTTATGTACTATGTGTCAGCTTACTGAAGGCACTATTTTCATGTGGTTTGGCCTGTCCTAAGAGCCGTCCCTTTGGGGAAGTTGTACTTGGGTTATTAATGCTACCTGTGATCTAGCCTTAAAGCAGAACTTTACCTTTAAGCCTCGTACACACGGTTCGACAGTTGTATACAACAGGTCGTACTTACGACCGTCGTATATGTAATCGATCGTTCGTATGCGCGATTTGAACAGCCGAACATACGACGGTCGTACAAGGGAAGTTGTATGAGCAGACTAGAAAACTTGGTCGTACCAACACGCTCTCATACGACCCTTGTATCGTGTGTACAGAGCAGTTGGTACAACAAGTTGTATTGTGCAAAATACGCATGCTCAGAAGTCAGGAATGGCTGGATGCTAATTACATGCACCTGAACGTTCTTCTGTGGTCGTACGATCGTGTAGTGCAGTCAGTATGCTAGACACAACAGCCAACATACGATTTGTGACGATCGTACATACGATCGTCGTCCCGTGTGTACGAGGCTTTAGAGTGAAAATAATTTTTCAGAAGAGCTGGTCAAGAGTCAAGGACCACTTGTGGAGAGCCTCAGAAAGACCTTGAATTAGCAGGTACAATTTCTTCAAAGAAAACAACAAGTATCACACTCAACTGCCATGCATATACATGCTCACCATGCAATACTTCATTGCTGAAGCTCATTTAACGTTTGCTGCACAACATTTAGACAAGCCTGTGAAATGCTGAGAATATAGTCTGGTCAGATGAGACCAAAATTGAACTCTTTGGGTGCCATAATACACATCATGTTTGGAAGTCAAATGGCACTGCAAATCACCCCAAAAACACCATACCAACAGTGAAGTTTGGAGGAACATCATGGTGTGGGGTTGTTTTTCAGCAGTTTTCAATAGCATAGTTCACACAAGTGCTTGCAGTTCCAATTCCTGTAAAAAAGTAGAACATGCTGCATTTTTCCTGCACTGGACTGTACTGGAACACACCAAAAATACATTTATTTATTTAAGGTTATCTAAGGTTAAGAAAAATGCACTGGACTGCGCCAACAACGCGCATGCAGAAAAGCATCTGGACATTTAAGGGGTTTAAAATGACACCCGTGCAGGCCAATGTACATCCGAGGGATAATGTGGGACAGAGCCCGTGTGGTCCCTCAGATCTTTCAAAAAGAAAAAGAGATGGAGGTTCCTCAGTGAATCAAACATGCTAAAAGATGATTGAAAATCATAAAGATACTGTAAACGGACCCTCAGTGCCTTGAAAAATTGAATTTTTATTAATGTATTCAGTAAAAAACGATACAAACCAATGAAACAATGATTAAAAGTATGACAACTTTGTCATGGCTGACCTGTATGACGTCATAAACCACACACCAATCAACACCACCATACATACGGTTCATGAATCACCATACTAGATCCTGAAAAAATAGATGATACGAACAGACTGCAAAAAGCGAGGTTGTGCTGTCTGCAACAATATATAGTCAATGGCAAAATAGGGGGATCAAAAATGGGATTGAACCACAAAAATAATCGGGACAGCTGAATGTGGAATAGAATGAACTTGAGAGAGGGATCAGACTGGTGTTAAGTCCTTGAAGTGTCCCTATGATTATTAGTGAGAGCAGGTTCGTCCCACCTGCTGAACCATCCTTCACCACTTCTCTGTTATGAGCAGTCAGGATATGGGAGCCAGCAGTCAGACTGTATCAGTCCCGTCTTGTTGCCAGTTTAGACAAAGTCAATAGTATACTCACCCGATCCTCAAGTGACTGCTGTTGGTGCATGGATGTCCTCAACTCCTCAGGACCAAGGTTTTGTCTAGATTTAAATAGAGTAAACAATACTGTAATGTTAATTTATCACTGATATTGGATACATGTTTTAGAAAAATATATATTGTATTTTACATTCAAGTATTGTATAGTGTTTATTACCTGGTCAAAAAGATATTTGCACCTGTAGGGTGTAATCAAGCAATAGGTATTGAAGACGGGAAGCCAGACCTAGAATGTTATATAGAAAAACTCAGTAATGGATTTGTGTTTTAATATTGGTTTATACTATTAATTATGTAGTGTAGTCACGCTGCAAATCCTGGTAATGCTCACCTCATAACTTGAAAAGTAATCCCAAGTAGAGGTAGAAGTCCCTTTAATAAAGATTGGCTGATGAGGTATAAGGATAGAGTTCAAGGTGGATTCCAAAAGGAGCCTTAGGCCCCTTTCACACATACGGACCGTTTGTCCGTTTTTCATCCATCCGTTGACGGATGAAAAACGGACATCAATGCAACTCTATGGAGAAACTGATGACAACTGATGATCAGCTATTTTCATCAGTTTTCATCCACTTCCGTCAGCATCCGTTTTTTTGAACGGATGAAAGTCCTATTTTCCATCCGTTGAAAAAACGGATCGGACGAAAAACGGACGTAAACGGACGAACGGTCAGTTTTTCATCCGTTTTTGCATTGGTAGTGAATGTAAAAAAACACTGATGAAAAACTGATGACCACAGATGAAAAAACGGATGAAAAACGGATGAACTGATGAACTGATGAACTGATGAACGGTCCGTGTGTGTGAAAGGACCCTAATATGTTTTCAAAAACCATGGAGTCAGTACATCTCCCAGGTAGAGAATACAGGGTAATGCCTATCAGGATTGTGTAGCCATGCTTACCATGGTCTGTCCCCTCTGATACTTCCAGCGGCTGCAGCAGCTGAATTGTGCGTCTGTGCCTCCATTTATCCCCCCCCCCAGTAGCGCGCCAAAGGCTCTCTGCCCAGCGATGCCACGCAGAAATGTATAGAACACATGCACTTTCCTGTAAAAGAGACTCCTGAGGAAGCGGTGATATTCCGTCAAATCAAAACATGTTGAGTCTACAGGAATCTGTATAAGTATAATTTGACAACATGTGCATGAATGTCTTTTGAATGTCACTGCGTAATGTGAGTTAAAGAAACATAATTTTATTCTGTATATATGTACGTATGGTTGTAATTATCATTTTAAGGATTACTAATAAAGATACATTTGTTATAAACCTTTATTGTTAATGAATTCATACGGTACCATGAAAGTTCAAAAAATCTGCCTCAAATGGGGGTAAGGTCCTGTTACGCTCTCCCCTCCTTACATTATATCAATAATTGTGGACAAAGGTACCTGTTGTATTGACTAATATCCCAGGCACCTTATACAGTGAACTCATTGTCATATGTAAGAAACCAGTTTGAGATGATTTGAGCTTTGTGACGTGGTGCATTATCCTGCTGGAAGTAGCCATCAGAAAATGGGTACACTGTAATCATAAAGGGGTGGACATGGTCAGCAATAATACTCAGGTAGGCTGTGGCATTTAAACAATGCTCAATTGGTACTAAGGAGCCCAAGGTGTGCCAAGAAAATATCCCAAAAAAATACACACAAAAGAAAAAACTAGCAGGTGCGCTGATCAACAGTTTGATATAGCACTCCAGCTGGCTATTGGTGATAATTAGACAAGTCAAAGGGTGCTGCTGCTCTCTATGGATCCTCTGCATGGCAGGAACACATCTAGACAAAACACAAAAGAAGAGAGCGCAAAGCTGCCCTAGTGTAACTCTGCTTTAATAAGATAAAGTTAAAAACACTACAATGGTCAAACACTGTGTGAAGATGAATACAGCATAAGGATTCTACTGTGGCTGCACTCCTATAACCACAGGGGAAGGGGGAGCCATGGACGTTAAATCTAGCTGCCTGGATCCCTTGCAGAACATCCGAAACTATCCTTCACCGCCACACTTGATGTGCAATTCATAATGCTCCTGGTCCAGCCGGCACTGCTCTTCAAGGACACATGAACAGGATACAGGGGAAAGAGAGTGAGGACATCACACAGTTGCCATGACAAGCATTTTGGAGGCATAGACTCCTTCCTCAGGTCATCCCCCACACCATTACACCACCACCACCAGCCTGAACGGTTGATACGAGGCAGGATGGATCCATGCTTTCATGCTGTTTATGCCAAATTCTGACCCTACCATCTGAATGTCAAAGCTAAAATCAAGACTCATCAGACCAGGTAACATTTTTCCAATCTTCTATTGTCCAGTTCTGGTGAGCCTTTGGTGTGGTCTTCTGGTGCTGTAGCCCATCTGCTTCAAGGTTCAATGTGTTGTGCATTCAAAGATAGTATGCTGCATACCTTGGTTTCTAATGAGTGGTTATTTCAGTTACTGTTGCCTTTCTATCATCTCAAACCAGTCTGCCCATTCTCCTCTGACATCAACAAGGCATTTTTGTCCACAACCTCCGCTCACTGGATATTTTCTCCTTTTTGGACCATTCTCCATAACCCCAGAGATGGTTGTGCGTGAAAATCACAGTAGATCAACAGTTTTTGAAATAATGCAGACCAGCCAGTCTGGCACCAACAACCATGCCATGTTCGAAGTCACTTAAATCCCCTTTCTTCCCCATTCTGATGCTCAGTTTGAACTTCAGCAAGTAATTTTCACCACTTCTTGATGTCTAAATGCATTAAGTTGCTGCCGTGTGATTGGTTGATTAGCAATTTGTGTTACCAAGCAGTTAAACAGGTGTACCAAATAAAGTGGCCGTTGAGTATATATACAGTATGTTGAGTGTATATAGAGTATATACTAACTATACCGTATGCATTATTTTAGTCTATATCAGTGATTCTCAACCCTGTCCTCAAGTACCCCCAACCGGCCATGTTTTGGGAGTTTCTCTTGGATAAAATAGCTGTCCAAAATACCAAGCTATTGACTCCGATTTAAGGCACCTGTGCAAGATAAAGGAAAACCTGAAAACACGGCCTGTTAGGGGTAATTGAGGACAGGGTTGAGAACCACTGGTCTATATAATATTTAACATAGCTATACCTGCAAAATGGGCCAAAATGAAGTGATCTAGCAGGATGCAATTTTCTGACTAAAGTTCTACTTTAAAGTGATACTAACGTCTCATTTTATTTCCTTAAAAATAATAAACACGTTATACTTACCTTCACTGTGAAATGGTTTTGCACAGAGCAGCCCAGATCCTCCTCATTTCGGGTCCCTCATCGGCACACCTGGCCTCTCCCTCCTGTTGAATGCCCCCACAGCAAGCAGCTTGCTATGGGGCACCTGAGCCGAGTCTCAGTTCTGTGTGTCCATTCAGACATGGAACCGTGGTTCGGCCTCGCCCCCTGTCTCTCCTGATTTGCAAAATAACTTTGACAGCAGCGGGAGCCAATGGCGTCGCTGCTGTGTCTCAGCCAATCAGAAGGGAGAGTCCCGGACATTCAAGGAACCCGCGCAACATTGCTGGATCGAGATGGGGCTCAGGAAAGTATTAGGGGGCTGCACGCAGAAGGTTTGCATTAAGATTAAAAAACCCTATGCATTTACAACCACTTTAAGTTTGGATCCTAAGGTGTTCCTGGGTGTCCTGGATGGTGCAGAACTGAGCCACTATGTGAAATTGTTTATCTTTTATACCACCTTTTATGCTCATATGGAAATTCTTATAGAATAGAAGTCTCCCCTACCTCCTAGTGTATCTTACTGGTGTTCTACCATCAACAATGTTTTGCACCTTTATAAATTACCATATGAAAGTCGCCATTGTCCCTCAAATATTGACAACATTTGGTCAACTTGGATTGACTCATGGGGTGTGAATAACACTGTACTTGGCCAAGCTGTTTCCCCATTATGTCTTCCTTTGGTCATTTCTCCTTTAGTTCCTGCCCACTCCCTCCTCTTACTTTCCTTCATTAGCTGTATTTGATGCTCTTAACTATTCAAATGAGATTACCTTTTGTAGTAGGCCAGTGGGGGCTGGTGCTCAATATTTTGGGGGGCAGTGGCAACCCAACCCCTCCCCCCTGCACATGTCAGCCTCAGTACTCACACTGCTCCCTGCACTGGCTCCCGCTCATCCTCCCATCTGCTGCTGCCATTTCTTCCTCGGTGGTGGGAGAGCGGCTTCCCTTGAACAGAGAGCTGTGGCCAATACACGGGCTTCTGCTATGGGCTCTGCTAGGAGGATGGGCTCTATGGAGCCAGGAAGGTGGTGATCAGTGCCGAGGGGCCGTTGCTTCTCCTCACGGCCGAACAGGAAGTGGGTCCTGAGACCCGATTGGCAGGGAGACCTAAGACTCCCTGGTCAACTGTGTCTCAGGACCGGCTTCCTGATTGGCCAGGAGGAGAAGCAGGAAGACATTAACAAATATTAATGTCACACAAGTGGGTGGGCTGGGGGCGCAGTGCTCTGTGCACCCTTTTTTTTGAAGCCAATTAGAGTCTCAGGTTATAATCATGTGCTTCAAAAAAAATTGAAATCCTGCATGTAGATTAGGGGCTGGGCACTCCTATGTACACATTCAAGAATATACCTAGTGGATCTAGGGGGATTGACTTTTTTATGAGGGTTTAATACAACTGTAATTATCGTTCTGCCTAAAATGGCAGCTAACATACTTTTTGGAGCAAAGTTGCACAATAGCGAACACATTACAGCCATTTCTGTATTTTCAGACACATTTCTAAACATTATAATAGTTCTTTAACATGTTTTTTCTTTAGGTCCACAGGGAAAAAAACTAAAAAAGAAAAACTGACTACGTGTCTTAATTTGCTTGTGCAATCTCTAGTTTTATCAACAACTTTGTAGGTCAAGTGTCTTCTTGACTGGATCTAAAACATAAAATATTTTTCAGTATACTTTTTACTACTGTGCTGCTGTCAAATCTAAATGACTTTGTGCAATCAGACTGTCGCATGTATGGCCAGTTTTAGCCCACCACAGTGTGCGCATATATCTCTAAACATGTGACACAAAGTTTTGACCACTTGAAATGTTAAGAGCTCATTAGTCAGCTTTTTTTCTGGGTGTCAAACTCTACAACAGAAAATGTACAACGACAGCCTGTGAATAGACCTATTTACATGATTCCCTCCAGACTTAGGACTCACTGCTGCAGGCAGAGCTCTTTGACATAGGTCCACCCACTGTGCCTCTCTGAAGACCTCCTATGTTCTCCTAATCTCCATTTATTTAATGGCAGATTAAAATGTCTTCTGAGTAGTTGCCTCCCACTGAGAAGTACACAAGACTGTGTGTGCTTTCAGATAAGTGAAATTTTAATTACATCACATTTTTGGTTTAAGAATGCTTTGTTGCTGATCATGAAGAAAAAGGTGATTTATGAAATTCTGAAAAGGATCAGAAAAACAATGCCTTATTATTTTAAAGGGGTTGTAAAGGCAGAAGGTTTTTTTTTTTTTTTATCTTAATGCATTCTATGCATTAAGATAAAAAACCTCCTGTATGTAGCAGCCCCCCCAGCATCCGAGACACTCCTACTGATTGGCTGATACACAACAGCGGCGCCATTGGCTCCCGCGGCTGTCAATCAAAGTCAGTCAGCCAATCAGGGGAGATAGGGGGCGGGGTTGGGGCTCCGTGTCTGAATGAATACACAGAGCTCTGACTCGGTTTGGGTGCCCCCATAGGAAGCTGCTGGCTGAGGGGGCACTCGATAGGAGGGAGGGGCCAGGAGCAGCAAAGAAGGACCTGAGAAGAAGAGGATCCTGGCTGTTCTGTGCAAAACCAACTGCACAGAGGAGGTAAGTATAACATGTTTGTTTTTTTGTTTTTTTTTAATAAAAAATGAGACTTTACAATCACTTGAAATAGATCATCTAAACAAATTAGATAGATATGCAGGCTAATTTACGTAAAGGTGCAGCAGTTGCCTAAAGCAGCTAATAATGATTCAAGATGAAAAATATTATTGGCTGTCCTTGGTAACTGCTCTGTTTTTACTCCGTTTTTGTTTGCTCCAATCTGTAAACTAAAAACAGACAGTTCAAATCTCGACTGGTTCAGCAGGGACTGGCCGAGATTCAAACCATATATGGGCAGGCTGATTGTACCCAAGCTGATCGATTGATCAAGTTGTGTATAACCAGCTTGTCGGATTTTTCATGTGATTATAGCCAATAGCAATAATCACTGTGTGTTCTACCAGCAGGGATGGCTCCCCACGTTCTTCCATTGGGAAAGCCCATAAACTCAACGGGAGGGATTCCTCCATCAGCACTGACTGATCCGTGGTTGCAGGAAAGAAAATCACAGCATCTATGGTTGGCTTAATCGTATTCTTTTATGAGGTAGAATAAACTTAAAGAAAAATTCCAGATATGTTACACATAGTCACATTGGGCCAGCATGGACCAATGTAACTATGCATATACCATACACGGCTGATGCTCCTGGAAACTGGTTTGGCGGTGCCATCACGCTCCCCATCTCATCCATTCACTGAATAACGCCCATGGTGAGCACCCAACCTTATTTGTTCACAATTTGTTCACAATGCAGCAGGTCAGCCACTTGGCACGGGACTCGGAAACAAGTAAGTTTACTGTAGTAGCAGTGTCTACTTTAGTGAGCTCCAGCTTCCATGGGCACTAGCCAGGTATGGTATATGCATGGCTACATTGGGCCAAGCTGGACCAGTGTAACTATGTATAAAATATTCATACATGGAATTTCTCTTTAAAGATTTAGATTAATTAGGAAACTCTTCCTGAGAAAAACATTAGTTGCCTTACCTGTTAGGAAGAAAGGGATATCTCAGTTGATAGAACTTTACTGTCGGAAAGAGCTGACACAGCAATCCACACACAGTGACACAGTCCATCCTAAGGGCTCCAACCAGTAAAAGCTTGTCCCTCTAGCTCCATAAGGAAAGCAGTAAGCACTGCAGTCATTGTATACTGCAGAACTCGGGTTCATTTTGGAATATTACTGGGCAGTTATTTGTTAACTGACAGCTATGCTACATTTGGAATTCTTTGTCGCTATTGTGCAGCCAGGAGTTGCTGTTACCTAACAAATACATCATATCACAGCTGTTAATGATTATTGTTGGTCCCCAAGATCTTTGTAGCAAACTGCAATAATTTCCCTGTTATAAAGACAGCACAGACAGGGAGGTGGCTTTATGCAAACACCATTTAACATCAGAGGCTATGAGCCGACAAAGGCCCAAACTCTCTGGGCCTTGAAAGGAGCAAGCACAAGGTTTTAAAACTTGTCTAACTGTTCCCAAGTGTTTGCTGCTGACACAGACAAAAGACTATAGACAGATTAAATGACTGTGATCGCAAGACTGTGGTTTATAGTTATTTTTTCAATAAACATTTATAACGGTGCTTCAATGACTCTTAGCTTGCAGAACATGTTAGAGCCCTTTCAAACGGACGTGTGTGCGGGGTCCGTTTTGCTCAGCAAGGATCGCTCCGCTGGTCCTCGCTGAGCTGATGGATGACGAATCTGTCTTTGCTCTCTGTGCAGAGACGGATCCGTCAGAGCCCCCGGTCTCCCCTATGGGAAATCGGATGACAACGGATCTGTCTGTCCGCTGTCATCCGATCTGCAGACGGATGGAAAAACAGGGTTTTCCTCCATCACACATTACGGAAGTGGATCGGTTCGGAGAGCGACAGGTGTCAGCGAACATGTCTCCCCTGACATCCGTTGCTCCATAGGGGTGCATGGATGGTTGGTTCAGGTCCGCCTGAAAAAATGGATGGGCGGACCAGAACGGAACGTCAGTATGAAAGGGCCCATAGTCTCAGCTCTTCATATTTCCTGCTGCTGCAGACATAAAATCAAGATAGATCTGCTAGGGGAGTGTAAAGGAGGTGTATCGCTCCTCTAAAACTGTCAGATTCCTGCTGAATCAGCTAAAATTGGGTTCATGGGTGGTGCTGTCGACTTTTGTTGAAATTCTAAGGCAAGCCATAGATTGACTGATTTTCTTCCCTTTCAATGCTGAATGCATTCTGCAGCGCTATTGCATTCTACTGACGGGGGGCATAGGGAGCCTTCCTGGCTGTCAGAATACGATTACTGTTAGCGGCTACTGGCAGTAGCCACATGTAGAAAAATTTGACAGACTGGCTGTATCCAAGTTGGTCAATGGATTGACTTAGGTACAATCAGCCTGCCCATACTTGGATCGAAAATTTGCCTGGTGCCTGCCGAACTGGCCAAATTTCGATCAATGTCTGGCTGACTTAAGCCGGACAGCATCAGCATCCAATCAAATGCAGGCATTGTTCAAGTATTCTGACCTGAGGAGGTGGCCAGAGAGTGCAGAAGGCTGCTTATTAATGCAGAGTGAGATCTTTACCAGGACATTGGATGCTCTAAACTAGCAGATGGGTACCACATGCCCCAAGCAACATTCATCCCTCAGCTCACCTCAATCTGAAAGCTGTTCTCCAGCACCAATAGACAGGACTCTCACTATGTCTCAGACTGACCACCTATCCATTAATAAAATAATGCAGCGCTCCTGTGAAATATTAAAGTCTTTGGAAAAATATTGCAAAAAAGCACAAAAATGTGTAAATGTTAAATGATCCATAAAAATTAAAAATAGTTCATCTCAAAACTGTCCCAATTTTCCACATCAGGTCTACCGAAATATAAACAGGATGGCAACTCACCAGATCCATATGCTGCTTCACCTAAGAGGACAGCAAAAGTGTTTTAGATGTCAAACGTAGTTGTGGATCATCGGAAGGATTCTTCCTCGGTAGGTTCCCTGGTGGAGATCCAGCAAGAGATAAAAACGATGATAGTGTAGTATGCCAAAATTGATAAACAATAGAGAGTTAAAAGAACCTTCTCCCGTGCTATAGTCAAACAATTTCCATGAGTAGATAAATATCCACCGTCACCACATGCGCTAACATCAGACAGTGTTGCCACAGATGTATCATCTCCATTCCCCCATAAATGAAGAATAGGGCCACATAGCGTAACACATTTTTTAATACATACTAAATGGCTACACAAATGGTATAAAATACAATAAAAATACACAGCGTCTGCTGATCAGGCGGACCCAGCAGTGCTAAATAGAATAAAATGGGTATGTTTTATTGTTATCTCCTGCTGGATCTCCACCGGGGAACCTACCAAGGAGGAATCATTCTGATGATCTACGTCTGACATCTAAAATACTTTGGCTGTCCTCTTAGGTCAGGCAGCATATGGATTTGGTCAGTTGCCATCCTGTTTATATTTTGGCGGATATCCATGTGATAGACCTGATGTGGAAAATTGGGACAGTTTTGAGATGAACTATTTTTCATTTTTTGGATCATTTAACATTTACACATTTTTGTGTTCTTTGACACTTCAAATTGTATGCAAAATCAGCGGCAATGGCATAGTTTCTGTACTACTTTTGGCAATTTCAGGTGCAATTTCCATTGACATGTCTCTGAAATCGCACCTGAAGTCGGACTGACATGCGGGAATGAAATGGTGCGAGTTCAGCTGAACACGATTTCATTCCCGCACCAATGTGAACCTAGGATCAAACAGACTGTCCTACAGAGGTATGGGCTGAAAACAGGGGGACATGTCTGCAGGAGCCCACACTGCAGGCTTCTGCAGGAAAAATGATTACATTTCTGCAAACATGTGCAATAATTATTTTTTCTGTAAAGGTGGACTTAACCTTTAAAACAAATTTTGTTTGATGGAAAATAGGAGGCTGCCATTGTTCAAGAATCCAGATCAGTGGCTAAAGCATTAACATGGTGTGGTATACTTTCAAAAGGAAGTCAGCAATTTTTCCCATTTTTTTGTTTAGACATTTTGTATACGATTCAGCATTGTATTTAGCAACCTGACTTGTGTTGTCCTTTAATGGATTAATATTGATGAGAATTTTTATACTAACATGATCATGTCTATACTATATCTATCAATCTATGTCTAAGATATTAAAAAAATGAATTATATCTTTCCTTTTCCCTAGCATATTTCATCACTGTCCGTGACAAGTGTAAAACTGTGCACATTCAGAAAAAACATTATAAGGTTAAACCAGCCTTTGGCTGCCTGGCAAATGGTAATCAGTGACTCTTTGCCCCAGCAGCACAAGGTGATGAAATTTCGCAACAAGGGCTAAAATAAATACATAGTTCTTGTTTATTATCTTAGTAATGATTTGGTCTTAAGGGCAGAAAGAGAAAAGCTGCCAAAAAGCTGGAGTCTTGGAGCCAGTTATTTTCTTTGTTGCTATGTAATGAAGATATATAAGTAGAGGAAGTTAGATCAGTATGTTAGAGAGAAGGGATTAGCCTGGCACAGCTGGAAACCTTCAAGATTACCTGAACCTGAGATACTAGAAGAATTAACCTTTTAGTTGCACAAGCCAAAAGGGAAATTATTTTGTCCCTCACAATATGTGCTGCATGCTACTGTTAAAAGTGCAAGCCTCAGTGCAAATCTCAGCGCCGACCATTTCCGGGAGCCATTTAAATGGAATGTCTAGGTTTTTCAATGTTATTTGATGCAATGTAAGGGATTCGTTGTAAATAGCAAGAGAATAAAGAAAAATAGAAATTGACATCAAAATGTGTATTTGTATCAAAATGGCTCTCTATTGAGTGAAAATATTGGACCAATGCGTTTTGAGGGACTGCAATAACCTCAGAACATATTAGCGTACTTTTATCCTCAATAAAGAGTCATAATACAAACAATATCAGATTTTTTATCTGATATCAAATAATCAGATATCAAAGAAATTTCCCCACTGTGGGACAAATAAAGGTTTATCTTATCTTATCTTAATATTTATTTTGACATCCCTTTCTGTGACCTGGCACTCACACCACCCAGAATGATTTAGTAAAAAAATGGAGAACAGGGAAATATTTGTTAGTTTATGAAATTATCCTTATTCCTTATTAAAATAGGTCCAGGTGAATTGGTGTTTTTTTTTTCAACATATCAAGTAAAGGACGTTGGAAAGCAAGCAGTGTACCTAAATTACAGAGGGTCCATGAGTATAGTACACACAATGAGATTATTATACAAATGATTTTTGATGCTAACCTCCATATCAAAAACATATAGGTTACTAAAGTACGAAAATCCTTATACGACAGAATAAAAATTTGAAAATTACATAATGTGTTGTAGTGTATTTGTATTGTATTTTTGGACGAAAATTGTATTGATTAAATTAATTAGTATGATCTGGTATTGTAAGAGAAAAAATTTTGTGTTTGTCCCTTCAGAAATTTAACTAACGATCAGATTATTGTACGATCGATTCGAAAGTGGTATTTTTTGTACGATATTCTGATTGTGTGTTCAGGGCTTAAAGCGGAGGTCCGGGCTAAAAAAAAAAATTAAAAGTCAGCAGCTACACATACAGTAGCTGCTGACTTTTAATATTAGGACACTTACCTGTCCTGGACTCCAGCGATGTCGGCACCCGCCGCCGATCTTCGGATCGGGGGACGGGTGCAGCCGCTTCCATCGCGGGTAAGGGAACCCGGACGTGTAAGCAGTACAGCTTCACGCCGGGCACCTTACCGCGCATGCGCGAGCTCTGCCACGCTCTGCTACTGGCCAGGCGGCCAGTAGCAGAGCGAGCAGGGAGGAGGGAGCCGGGCTTCTGATGTCAGCGGCCGCGTCCGCCGGCCAGAACTCCCGGAAGTGTGGAAAAGGACACCTGTCTAAAGACAGGTGTCCTCTTCCCCCTCCCCCCCGAAAGGTGCCAAATGTGACACCTGAGGGGGGGAGGAATCGAACCAGCGGGAGTTCCACTTTAGGGTGGAACTCCGCTTTAAGGCTCAGTTCACACTCATGCAATGTGGGAAATGCACATAAATCACTGTGTTTCCCCCATCGCATCACATGGCAATCATGCTGTGTTCAGGCAATCTGCTATGGGTGTCAATTAAAAGTTAATGACACCCCAAAAGCAAGCAGGTCACAGAACACACTGTGTTTGCTAGAATCGGATTGCATGAATATGAACACCTTTTTTTCATATGGATGCGGTGTGATTTGAACCATACAAAATGGGCTGAAATTGCACTGCACAGAATCGCATGTGATTTGCACAGGAATGCGGTGTCATTCCTGTGCAAATCACATGCGATGTGACGCATCACATTAGTTTGAGCCCATCCTAAGGCAACACCTTGCACCCCTCTAAGTGGGAGTATTGCTTCAGTGTATTCGACCTCTGTACAGCTGCCCTCCCGGATTTTCCGTTCTCGATCAGCACCGCTGGCTATAGCCTGCAGTGCTAATCAGTGTATTCTGGCAGCGGGGAAGTTTCCCTGCTGTCATAATGCAAAGACACAGAGGGTGTGTAGCCCCCATCCACCTCAAATGCATGGATGGGGTATTTGGGTCTGTTTTTTTTTCATTCAAACCGCTGCTTTGGGGAGACATGCGTCCCGCGATGCGGGTTGCCGCATTTGCAGCGCGCTTTATCGCCCGACAATAGTGGCAGACCCGCACCACATTTTGAGGTGTCATTCAAATGAATGGCATCTTAAATGCGAGTCCCGCGTTTTGTAATTCACACCTTAGCACTGTCAAATTGTGGGCAGATTCGCAGGAAATCTGCCCCGATTCAAAACAAAATTCATACATGGTACATAGGTACATACATACATGGTTCATAGGTACAGTGTTGCATGACTGCGCAATTTTCTTTCAAAGTGTGACAGCACTGAAAGCTGAAAGTTGGCCTGGGCAGAAAGGGGGTGAAAGTGCCCGGTACTGAAGTAGTTAAAGTATAACTAAAGGCAAATTTTTTTTTTAGTTTTGGATAGAGTGGCAAGGGATTAGAACACCTATCAGTTTTTATTGCTATCTGTGCCCCCGTTAAGGTGATTAACAGTCTCTATTTGTTCTGTTCACCATTATCATTGAAAGTGAAAGTAAAAGAAATCCTACATTTTGGGTTGTCCCCAGAAAAGAAATAGAGGGTAAATCTTCCAATAGGGACACTAGCTCTGGTGACCTGGGGGTCCCCAAGGAATTCCCTTGATTTACAAGGATTTCCTCTCACTTCCTGTTTGACTATGGGACAGGAAGTGAAGGGAAATCTCTGAAATGGGAAAAAATCTGAGAGGGGTTATAACCCTCCCTTGCTCTATCGAAAATGAAAAAAAAAGTTTTGCCTATAGTTCCACTTTAACTACAGAGGTGCTGAGAGAAGGAGTTTCAGGAGGCAGAATCAGGACAGGAATCACTGCTTGCAGGCAGCAAAGTACCATGGGATATGTAGTCCTTAAAATTGAAAGTAAACTGCAGAGGAGAAGCTACAAACCATGCAGGGAATCTAGGAAGTTGTGAAATGAGCTAACCAGCAGACAGACAGAACTCACAAAATGAAAGGCGATATTTTAAGTAAGCGTTGTATTGCTATTACAATGCTGATGTTATGAAATGAAAGTGTATGCTGTGGCCATAGATGTCCTTTAACATCATGCACAGGTGCATTTACATTGTTATCGGCCTCCTATATACACCTCATCATGGGCTCACTTCTCCTTTTGTACCTCCGTGTAGTAGTACAGGCTCTAGATTTGTTATATAGGTCCCTGATGGGCATCTACTGTAATATCTACTGGCATAGAGCATAAATGTGAAGGAGGACCCTCTTCTATCCTGGCCAATTGGCTTCCCATGGGTTACATACTGGATATAGTTAGAGTGTAAGCTTCCAATGAGATTCAGATGTCTATGGGCATGTTAAATAAGTTTTCTTTCAGCTTTAAGAAATGGTAAGCGGTTTTATTTATTTATGTTTTTTTAACAGATAGTAAACTGTTTGTAGACATGATTCCCATGTTATGCTCACTTTAGACAAAACCAACAATTCACCTTTGACATTATATAATAAAACCTTATTGAGCATTGCAGTATAATGATATAGGGCAAAGAAAACCCTGCCAGACACTCTAACCTACAAATTAAATGTAATTAGTGGCAAAGAACAGAGCTGACAACTGTGAATTACTCTCATGTGACTAAATGGAATTTAATGTATTTTAATTTAAAATGAGGGTTTCGACATTCTAATGCCCACTGCTCATCAGCGCTGCTCCGGAGTCACCAGGACCTGGACAAAGCTCCTTTTGTGCCTGGATTCACACATAGCCTGTAGGTGTTTTTGATAGTCTTCTTGTTAGCTCTGTGTATTCATATGACTGCCATTGTTTACTTCTTTCAAGATAAAGAAAGTTTCCAGAGACAGACGCCATTGTTGGCTGGCTTTGCTGGCCAGGTATTCGGAGCAATACACACCTTCTATTATCGGAAGCTGTAATCATTAGAGAAAGGAAGGCTCTGATCCTAAACTCTGACGTGTGTCCTTCTGATGAGGTTGTAGTTTAGCAAATTTTCCCCCTTGTCCTTTCTTGCCATAATCACGTGTCTGTCTGTACCTTTCTATCTACTCATAAAGCCTAGTTCACCTGGCTCTTTTTTTTTGTCCACCCCAGCAGATGAAAAAAAACAGCTCAGGTCGGAGCCTCTGTACTAACAATCCAATGTATGTATCCCCAAACTCAACCCTCTGGCCAGTGCTCTCAGACATTGGCTGAGAGCACTAATCGGGAGCCGGTTGGCAGACCTTTCTCGGTCATGCACCTTTGACAGAAGCCACCTGAATGGCTAGCGTCAGTTGAACCGGCAGTAGTACACATGTGCCGAATGTTGGTCCGGTTTCTATTGAACTGGCTGAAGCTGTCCAACATGTGGCCTGTGTGTACGGCGCTTCAGCACACACTTCCAAGGATCTTGACAGACCTTTTTTTACATTAAAGCTGTAGAAAAAAAACACCTGTAGAGAAAAGTTATAAAATACATATACAGCATCTCACAAAAGTGAGTACACCTCTCACATTTTTGTAAATATTTTATTATATCTTTTCATGTGACAACACTGAAGAAATGACACTTTGCTACAATGTAAAGTAGTGACGGTAAAGCTTGTATAACAGTGTACATTTGCTTTTCCCTCAAAATAACTCAACACACAGCCATTAATGACTAAATCACTGGCAACACCCCTAAGTGAAAATGTCCAAATTGGGCCCAAAGTGTCAATATTTTGTGTGGCCACCATTATTTTACAGCACTGCCTTAAACCTCTTGGGCATGGAGTTCACCAGAGCTGCACAGGTTTCCACTGGAGTCCTCTTCCACTCCTCCATGACGACATCACAGAGCTTAGAGCTGTTAGAGACCTTGCGCTCCTCCACCTTCCATTTGAGGATGCCCACAGATGCTCAAATAGGGTTTAGGTCTGGAGACATGCTTGTCCAGTCCATCAGGACTTGGATCCTCTGCAGTGATTCCTGGCTGTGGTGCCTGAGTG
>BLSH010272176.1:401716-413542 GCA_018402905.1 Glandirana rugosa | reverse complement strand
CGTAAATATGTCGCTAGTCACGATATTTTTACGTGACTAATGACACATTTACGGTAACCGTCACTTCCTCAGACTCCTTCACTGCCAATGGCATTTACACAGTAATCAGTGCATTTTTATAGCACTGATCGCTGTATAAATGCCAATGGTCCCAAAAGTGTCAAAATGGCCCGACATGTCCGCCCCAATATCGCAGTACCGCTAAAAATCGCAGATCGCTACCATTACTAATAAAAAATAAAAAAAAAATAAAAACCCCAAAAATGAATTCTCATCATCCGTAAACGCGGTCACTTTTGCGCAAGCCAATCAATAAACGCCGATTGCGTTTTTTTTATCGCAAATATGAGGAAGAATATAAATCGGCCAAATACGGGGAAAAAAATGTTTTTTTTAATTTTTTTTTGGATTTGTATTTTAGCAAAAAGTAAGAAATTTGGGTTTTTTTGCAAAATTGTCGCACTTCTTTTGTTTATAGCGGCAATCAGAAATGACGCAGCGATGATCAAATACCACCAAAAGAAAGCTCTGTTTGTGGGAAAAAAAGGACGCAAATTTTATTTGGGTACAACGTCTCACGACCGCGCAATTGTCAGTTAAAGCGACGCAGCGCCGAATCGCTCCCGAAGGGGCTCTGGTCCTAAAGGGGGAAATCCTTCCGGTCCTTAAGTGGTTAAAGTCCATTTTTTCACAATTAGCTATTCGTGTTTAATGTTTCAATTTAGGATGTGTCATGTATGTACGTTTTTTACCATCACAGTTCCACCTTGTGGTGGGTTTATTGCCTAAAAAACTTCCATTCAATTGATTTCCCCATCTAAGGGCGGACAGGAGGTTTGAGCAATTATTGCACACCACCATTCCTGGCTCCAGCTGGCATGGTATGAACCACCTCTGGGCCTATCCCTGCAGAGCTGCAAGAATCTCTGCTCCGGTGGGGTTCCTGTCGCCTAGATATACCAGCTCAAGTACTGCATGGCACCTTTTAGTCTGACTCATGCAATAGCCCTTTGAATGCTTAGGAGGCACCTGATGTTCATGGGACAATTCTGCAGAGGAGGGCATGGAGGTGGCAGAGGAGAAGAGGGTAGAGCTCACAGGTCTGGCATCATTACCACAAGCTGTATGAAGACGTGGGGGCACAACAAGCTGCAGCACAAGCCCTGTCCTGCATCCCTTTGAGTTTCAAGCAGCGTTACCCAGTGTGCTGTGAACTAAATATATTGTCTCTGCCCATGCTTGCTAGAGCACGTGTCAGCAGTAAGGTGGATTTTACGGCTGACTGCCTTGCCCAACGATGCCAGAACATTCCCTTCCACGTGATGGTGGAGAGATGGAATGGTCTTACGTGAAAAGTAGTAGCGACTGGGAACCTGCCATTGTGGTACAGTACATTGTGCAAATTCACTGAAGGTGGCAGAAACCACCAGGCTGAAAGGCAGAAGTTGGAGAGCCAACAGCTTTGACAAGCTTGCATTTAGATGCTGTGGGTGGCAGGGACTGTATTTTTTTTTGCCGCTATAGCAGATGGGGCAGAGAAATTTGCCTGCTACAGTCTACAGCTGGTGGTGTGCTGCTGGTAGCTATGCTGCTAGGACCTGGGACAGGCCTGTGCTATACCATCATCCCTGTCAGTGGAGGCTGCTGAGAGGTAATGACTCGGTATAGCAGGGGCAGACTGAAGTGGGTAAGGAGGAGGGGGCATGGCCTGATGCGAACAGGGACAGGAGCATTGCTGTGAGGCTCTGCAAACTCCTCACACCATCCGGAGGAATCCTTTACACAGAAAAGAGGGTGAGCAAAAAAACTACATCAGCCCATCTCCCCGTTCCTCCAGCTACGCCCCGCACTAAGTATTGTGCGGAGCGGACGCCCGCACCAGACAAAATTTAGGCCGAGGCTTTGAGTGGCCTACCGGTCCGGGCCTCACAGTAGGAATCGCAAAGCTCTCGCGAGCCATCCATCCACCATCTGCCCTAACAGCTGTGCCCCGGGGCCTCACACCACAACCAACTACCTTTAGGTTGATTTTGGACTGCTTCTAGCAATTTAGACCGGGGTCAGAGCTGCGGCCTGCTGAGGCCTAGCACGGCCGCCATTTTAGAAGACCTCGGCCTCTAGTACGGACAATCCAGGGACCTGGAACGTGGGGACAGTCACTATACACCCACTGGCCACCCCTAGGAGGCCTAAGTAATGGTCTTGATCTGCCGGGGGCCCTGAAAAAGTGACTGAGAACTATAATATCCGGGACCGGCGGCCATCTTGGTACACCCAGCTTACCCCAGAGTCCACACAACAAATTAGTTCCAGCTTGACTGTTAGCAGTTCACTCAAAATACATACCATAAGAGATCCCCACCCCAAAGAGGGCACCTGGGAACAAGGTGGACACCGGCATACCAAGTTAAACCACCTCACAGAGGTTTACTAGATTTTACATTGGCAGCCAAAAACAATATAATCCATCACCCTTGCAGCGTGACCCGGTCACGCATGCTAATGACCACCTGAACAGAAAAAATCCGCTGACCATGAGATACTATTGCTATAACAGAGGTAACAGCACTGCACACGATCAGTTAGTATGGGGACAGCTTGCCGGGATTCTTCCGCTACCAGATCTCGTTCTTATCACTCTCCCTATAGTCCATCCAGCAGTCTTAGCCAGCAAATCCCTGCTATGCTGAGGACACAGACAGACAGCATGGTGCACACTCAGGGCTCCATTAATCCAGATGGCCTGACAGCAGGGGGACCTTCAGCTGCAGGAGGGATTGTGCTCACCCCTCAGCATCAACAGAAGCCCAGCTTGATAGACCTGCACTCAGTAGCAGCCGACATAAAGGAGACTCTGACTGCTGCCATCTCAGGGCTTAGACTGGACATACAAGCAATCGTGAGTAGAGTCCAAGGGGTGGAAAATGTAACGGCGCAACACAACGCTACAATCAGACGCATCCATCATATTCTGGACACTCATACCTTGCAAATGAGAGACTTGAACCGCCACCTCGAAGACCTCAATAACCGAGGCAGACATCATAACATAAGGCTCAGAGGGCTTCCAGAGGCAATAGAATCGATCATCTACAGACCACAGTGACCTCCATCTTTAACAACCTGCTAAACAGGCCTCCAACCACCACAATCGGCATGAAACGCATGCATCGCACCTTACAGCCCGGAGGAAGAGACACTGACCCACCTAGGGACCAGGTCTGTCATATTATAGAATTTCAGCTGAAAGAACAAATTCTACGGAAGGCTCGGAACAGAACTCAACTCGTCTTCAATGGCTCCACCATTAACATCTTTCAAGACCTTTCATACATCCCCTTACAGAGACGCAGAGAACTTACTCCTCTACTTGAGATACTCCTCACACGTGGGATCCACTACAAGTGGAAATTTCCATTTTGCCTTTCAGCTACTTCTCAAGGCCACACTGAACTCCTGAAAGTGCCAGTAGAGGAACTTCTATGATACATTGGAGATTCCCGTGATAGACCTGCCAGACTGGTATGCGGAATTCCGTCCGGCTTCATTCAAGCCACCCAAACCTAGACTAGAAACAATGGATACAAGTGAGCATCGCAACAGGAGACAGTGATCAGATTCGGATGAAGGCCCACCGGCTCTCAGACACAACCTGGCACATGCAATCAGTCCATCTAAAGCGCCACAGTCACGCAGGGCCCGCAGGGTCCGCTGACTTAGACACTGAAGATCGTTCCTTCAGATACATAGGCCACGAACTCCTTGTCACTGTTCCCCACAGTTGTTCTATGACACCAGATGAACACCCTGCATACTCAGATCCTATTGCTCTGACTCCACTCCCCTCAGGGACCTATTTTGCTCACGTTCATATCGGGATGTTTTCTCCAAACGGCAACGCACTCCTTGAGGGGTGCCAAGGGCCTGAAAACACCTGCAAATTAAAACAAGGGACTCACAGCATAGATAAGTATTTACAGAGTTTCCCATCTCGCCTTCAAAGGAAACGCCTAGGGCTAATTGCTTATCTAACACCGCAGCCCTTACTCGGTCTATCTATATTTTTCTGCTTTTCCCCCATTAACGCCACCTCGAGACACCCCATAATTATCAGCTAGCTCAGTAATGGGCTTATACAACAAACAACAACATTGGGTTACTAATGCACTACATTTATATATGCAACTTCAATCTCTGGAAACCGTGAGTTTTGACCTTCCAGGGCCTGACTATTTCGCATTCATCTTTACACATCGGGAACCTTGAAGCTCCTACTCGTAAGTGAATTAAAATTAAATGTGGAAGCGCTGCTAGGGGAGTATTAAAATTAACAAAAAGCCTCAACAACTGGGTATAGACAAATAATCACAACTTTAGCAATAAAATAGCAACGTTACTACAAATAAAAACACATATGTAAAGCACCCAGGTGCTTATCATAAAGTACATACAAAGTGATAAAAACTGATGAGTGTGCAAATCTCGCTAAGGATAAAGTGCTAGTGCCACTGCGCACTTATTAGCTGAAAAACAAATTAAAGTCTATAAGCAGGTAGATGTGAAAAAATCTTCTCCCATGGTTGATAAAGCAGTCCGCAGGTGCGTGCACAGGCTGGAATACAGACGTGCTCCCTTCACCAGATAAGGTGAACTCTCACCTCCAAGGGAAACTCCACCGGGTCTAGCTTGACATGAGTAGTGATAACATGCAATACCGATTTCGTAAGCAGGAATATAAAATTGTGTCTTCAACCAGATAAATTGGAGGCTCACCTCAGACTAAGACCCCTATGGGCCTAGTCGCACATATCAGAAGGGTGTATAAAGTGGAACCTTTCAAAAGAATAGTCAAGCAAAATCCAGACATAGAAGGCTTCAAAATACAAGACACTAAATATAAAACTGCAGCCTATGTGGACGACATCTTGTTTTTTCTTACCAAACTTTCCTACCAAGGCTTTCAACTATACGGTTACATTTCAAACTTCGCAGTTAATTACAGCAAATCAGAGGCACTCAACCTGACACTTTCCAAGCCCTCCTTAGCGAAGGCCCAGGTGGCTTGTACTTTCAAATGGCAAGAGACAGCTCCAAAGTACCTAGGTGTCCGGCTAACTCCTATGATTGCGAGCATTTATACCACCAACTTTAAACCCGTTGGCTGAATTACAAGCGGATTTAAAACATTGGCAGATACAACCATTCTCCTGGTTTTGGTGGGCTGCGATTGTTAAAATGAATGTACTATCCAAAATACTCTACTTCTTTCACACGCTCCCCACCAAAATACTGTCAAGCTTTTTCAAGCTACTATCCAAGGTCATACAAACTTTTCTTTGGGCGAGCCGCAAACCAAGAATTAGTCTTGAAACTTTATCCAGGTCCAAGGCCAAGGGGGTATTGGCCTCCCTAACTTCAAGCTCTACTACCTTGCCACGGGAATGAGAAAGATTGGGTTAAGTTAGAAAACGATATCTCGTCAATTCCCCTGAGATTCCTCCCCTGAACGCAGTTTAAAAAGCTTCTGATTGATATGAAGTCAAATCACATAATTGGGCCAACACTAGACTACTTCATGCAGTAAACAAAGATCTGAAACGCTCCTCCAGTCCGAGACCACTAACACCGATTGCATCTAATCCTGATTTTTCTCCAGGTTTATATAGGGGTAGGATTCCACCAAAAGACGAAAAGATGCCTCTCCTATCTCTACACTGCATCAACAACAACCGAATCAGTTCTTTTTTGAATCCCTTAATACACAACTTAATCCTAACACTCCATTACTATTCTGGACATATCGCCAGGTCCACAACTATCTCTTCACAATAAACAAAGGTGACCTTCATAGACTCCTAACCCCTTTTGAACATATTTGCCTCTCAGGCGATTCAGTAGATAGAACCACCTCTTTGACATATGCCTTATTACTAGAAGCTAATACCCCAGCCACTTCCAACACACAAACAGCTTGGGAGAGTTCCCTACAAACAAGATTCACAGATGAACAATGGTCAAGGGCGAACATTTTCGCTCATAAATGTTCTATTAGTACACGCACACAGGAAATGTCCTACAAACTGTTGACACACTGGTACGTGACTCCCACCAGGTTGAAAAAGTGGTATCCCCTGTCCTCAGACACATGCTGGCGTTGTGGATGGGACATGGGCTCATTGCTACATATCTGGTGGTCCTGTGAAGCGATAATTCCATTCTGGGATAAAGTGAAGGATACAATAAAGCATATCTCAGAAACCAATATAGATCTCACACCATCCTGTTGTCTGCTGCCAAGCTTTTGATCCCTAGGTACTGGAAGTCAATCTGCTCTCTGACAATTGCAGAATGGCTATGAGAAGTGGATAACATCTACAATATGGAAGAATTGGTAGCCATAGCCAATGACACAGCTGAAAGATTCCATACGTAATGGACTCCCTGGATCATCTACCATTATTCTGACCAATTCGCCCAAGCAATGAATCCCTAAAAATGATTCCCATAAGCACACACCCAGACCATTCCCCCTCCATCTCAGGTTGTGACTTCATTCAGTATAATTAGGCCTCACCTAACAACTTAAGTTACATCATGTAAGTTTGGCTCTCATCCTTCCACATCTACAAGGTTCATGGAGAGGGGCGGTCCCTCACTTGGGGACACAGCTAGTTCCCATCGGTGGTGTCCCTCGGTGACAGGGACTTTCCCCTTCCCAGCACAATACACAGAGATGCCGACAGTACTCAAATGCAGAGTGAGCAAACCTTAACCCCGACCTCCTCCCCCGCCCCGTGGCTTAAGGCCCACAATCAATATTAGGTTAAGATAATGAAACTGACCTTTCACAGTTTGATTCACTGAAGCTGTTGAATTTTGTGAGGACTGTAATATGTATGTTATGACTGTATGCTTTATAAGAGTTATATTGTTTATGACTTGTATTCCACTTTTGTTAACTCAATAAAAAACTATTTAAGACAAAAAGGAGGAGGAGGAGGGACAGATTTATGTCCCTTTTTGTGTGGCTTTTAGGTGCTCTTGCCAACGGGCTGAGTGGTTGGACGTTAAATGCCTTGTTAAGCATGTGGTACCCAAATGGCTGGTGTTTTGCCATGTTTGATGTGCCTGAGACACAGTTTGCAGATAGCAACAGTGCGATCTGCTGCAGATGTGCTGAAAAGACCCAGACAGCTGAGCTTTGGGAAGTGGGCCGGGAGATAACAGCTGTAGAATGTGATGGAATAGGGTGGCTGCTCTCTACTCTTTCTTGATGTTGGCCTCCTTGGGGTTTCGCCGCCTCACCTTCAGTTTCCTCCTCTGCTCTATCTGGCACCCAATTTGCATCAGTGACCTCATCAACATCATCGTCTCCATCTCCTCCATCTTCACCATAATCATTACCACTGGAGACAACTTGGCAATACGCTGCAGCTGAGGGAACATGAATGCCAATTTGTCTACCAGTGTTCTCCCCTCTCTCTGGGCTCATATTCCTGTCATCCTCAACCTCAGAACCAACATCTGAATCCAGTAATGGCTAGGCATCATCAAGGAGCAAGTGGCTGACGCTGTGGTAAAATAACTCAGCTGACTCCTCCGTGGCTGATGTTGGGGCTATGGCATGAATAGACGTGGACAAGGAGACAGGCTTATCCACTCTGGCAACTGCAGGGGATTGCACACTTGTCTCTGCTTGCGTGACAGAGGATGAGGAAGGTTTAGTAAGCCAGTCCACCACCTCCTCTTCATGCTGTGGCTGGATAGCATGGGCAAACTCACTAAAGAGAGGAAATAATACCCTGCCTGAGGACTGACCACCATGTTCACCTTTGCCTATGGACACATTTGTTGCTGACCCCCTTACAGTGTCAAGGGAAAGTCTATCTCTCCTTGTTGTCCTCCCTGACATTATTAATAGGGAGGGGGCGGTGCTTATTAGCAAATAAAATGATCAGTGGACCGCTCAACAATACCTGGTCCTTATATGTAGAAAAACAGTCCCAGAGGGTGCCGGCTCAATATGCAATTAGCATGGATAATGGAAGAAAAGCTCCGGACGGCCGCACTCCTTTTCAAATGCTTTATTGGTCACAAATCCATACGGTACAGGATGGAGACAAAAGGCTGATGCGTTTCACGCCCCCCTAAGGGCACTTACTATAGCTAACATAGCATGGGTACATATACATATATATACAATTTCTCAAAGTGTCGTTTCCAAAAGTATCCAATGAGATCACAGTCTCCAGCTGATGCATCATCATTAACATAATTGGTTTCCTGGATCTTGCAATCGCTGATTCAGGTGCAGCGTGGTGAAGTCCAACAGAGGGCCAGGTGTTAGTTATGTATAGAAAAATCCTCCAAAAACACAAATGTAGACTCCCCTGTGAGATTTGATCAGACCGACCCGACTGCAAAAAAGCAAAGCAGTTCTATGTAAATATATATACAAAACTATAAAAAATAAAGAAACCACATATGTATAGAAATGAAAATACAAATAAAAAATGTAAAAATAAAAACCAACTGAAAAAGAAAAAGAAAAATTCATAATTAAAGAGGGAGAGAGAGAGAAAGATGAGAAACCATCCACTCACCCCTCCCTGTAAACTATATAATCAATGGTCGTTTTGTTAAAAAAAAATAAAAAACAATAATATCAATAGTGGCAAGGAAGCAGATAGAAATATATACCTTAAAACGTGTACATTCCCATGTTTTAGAAAGATAATAATTACTACCGTCTAGGGACCCAATAAAGAAAAATCAGGAAATACCTGACACATATAAACCCAGTATATGACATAATGTATCAAAAGAAACATTAATGTTGCTACCCTCTATCAAAGACACAAGTGATGGGCATCACTGTGACTAATGGGCCCTCATACAGAGGTACCCAATAAGGATATATACATAACTTCTATTTTAGTGTGAATTCATAATATTATACATGAGTTCAGGGTCCCTAGATAAGCAAACAATCCCCATTCACACTTTCTCAGCCGAATTGCTCACTTTGTGGATTGGAGGTGTCATGGATGATCAAGAAGACCGGAGGAGTACTAAAAGAATACATGTATATAATTAATCATAAAAATGGGAAACATCCCATTCAAAATTGAGCCCCTCAGGTCTCCTGGTTCCAAAAAAGAATATCCAAAACACCTCCCTCCTACATAAGATTCTAAACTTATCACCCCCTCTGGGTGGAGATACGATTTTTTACACTGCCTGAATTGTTAAACCCGACACATCCTTTTGGTGCTCTTCATTCCAATGTCGGGAAACATTTGTGGCATGGTTTTTGTCAATATCTCTGAGGTGGTCACTCATTCGATCTCGTAGCCTCCGTGTGGTTCGTCCAACATATTGAACACGATTATGTTAATGATGATGCATCAGCTGGAGACTGTGATCTCATTGGATACTTTTGAAAACGACACTTTGAGAAATTGTATATATATGTATATGTACCCATGCTATATTAGCTATGAGTAAGCGCCCTTAGGGGGGCGTGAAACGCGTCAGCCTTTTGTCTCCATCCTGTACCGTATGGATTTGTGACCAATAAAGCATTTAAAAAGGAGTGCGGCCGTCCGGAGCTTTTCTTCCATTATTAGCAAATATAAAGATGAAGTGGAAATCTGTATGTAGATGCACTTTAATTAATGTAAAGTGGTGTTTGGTGCAATTTGAGTACTCACACTACACAGACACATTCCACGGATACACTATAACATACTGCAATATAATAGGTCAAACGTAAAGTGATGCACAGAACTATATGGCGTTAAACTTGCAGTAACACACAAAACTATATGCCATTAAAATGGCAGTAACGCACACAGAACTATATGGCATTAAACTGGCAGTAACGCACACAAAACTATATGGTGTTCAACTGCCAGTAACGCACACAGAACTATATGTCGTTAAACTGGCAGTAACGCACACAGAATTATATGGCGTTAAACTGGCAGCAACACACACAGAATTATATGGCGTTAAACTGGCAGTAACGAACACAGAAGTAAATGGTGTTAAACTTGCAGTAATGCACAAAACGATATGGGGTTAAACTGGCAGTAACACACACAAAACTATATAATGTTAAACTGGCAGTAACGCACACAGAACTATATGGCGTTAAACTAGCAGTAACGCAGACAGAATTAAATGGCGTTAAACATGCAATAACGCACAAGACTATATGGCATTAAACTGGCAGTACCACACACAAAACTATATGGCTTTAAACTGGCAGTAATGCACACAGAAGTAAAAGGAGTTAACCTTGCAGTAACGCACACAGAAGTAAATGACGTTAAACTTGCAGTAATCCACAAAGGCTCAATTAACTCCACAATCCAAGAAGCAGATACAAATTATTAGCAAGTTGGTATATTACACCAATCCAGTTAAGCAAATTCTCCCACACAACATCCTCACCACTCTGTTGGAGATGTGGAAGGGAAAGTGGTACACTGCTACATATCTGGTGGACATGCTTAAAATACAACCTTTCTGGAGAGAGATACATGAACAAATAGCAAAGATCACAACCTATACTTTGGATTTCACACCAGCACACTATCTGCTGCACCACTCTTCCCTTCCGCACTCCCAATATCGTAAATCTCTAGTCTTACACCTCATAAATGCAGCCAAAAGATGCATCCCACTAAAATGGAACTCATCTACACCACCAACAATTGCAGACTGAATACGCTATGTACATCATACAGCCAAAATGGAAGAACTGATGCACATATTGAGAGACAACCCCTACAAATTTAGTAAAACCTGGTCATGTTGGACCCACTCAAATTCTCTAAATAGAGATTCTTCCTCCTAGATATCTGAAAGATATCCATCAGAAACAGCGGTACAAAAACATCCATTTTCCACAAAGCATCTCCTCTCAAATATCACATCTTCACACTATCAAGAAGACCTTACATACTCCCCTTGATGAAAACCTCAATAAAGATAGAGCATGAGAAACTGAAACCTTATTACTAAACCAATTGTTTAAAAAAAATTAATACTTCAATTACGCCATAATTAACCACTTCAGCCCCGGAAGGATTTCACGCTTTAGGACCAGAGCCCTTTTTGCGATTCGGCACTGCGTCGCTTTAACTGACAATTGCGCGGTCGTGCGACATTGTACCCAAACGAAATTTGCGTCCTTTTTTTCCCACAAATAGAGATTTCTTTTGGTGGCATTTGATCACCTCTGCGTCATTTCTGATCGCCGCTATAAACAAAAGAAGAGCGTCAATTTTGTAAAAAAACCCAAATTTCTTACTTTTTGCTAAAATTCAAATCCAAAAAAAATATAAAAAAACATTTTTTTTTCATCGGTTTTGGCCGATTTATATTCTTCCTCTTATTTGTGATAAAAAAACATCGCAATCGGCGTTTATTGATTGGTTTGCGCAAAAGTGGCCGCGTTTACGGACGACGAGAATTCATTTCTGGGGTTTTTATTTATTTATTTTTTTACTATTAATGACGGCGAACTGCGATTTTTAGTGGTACTGCGATATAGCAGCAGACATATCGGACCATTTTGACACTTTTTTGGGACCATTGGCATTTATACAGCGATCAGTGCTATAAAAATGCACTGATCAATTGGGAATCTCGCGGGGGACGTCCAATTGGGGAAGTGACGGTTACTGTAAATGTGTCATTAGTCACGTAAAAATATCGTGACTAGCGACATATTTACGGTTACCAGGGTTTTTTCACAGTTTTACCAGGCTATACAGACGACGATATAGCGTCATGGTGATTTTTAGCGTCAAGCGG
>BLSH010272176.1:382881-395844 GCA_018402905.1 Glandirana rugosa | reverse complement strand
GACCCAACACAGTAAAGGTGACGACCAGAAAGCTACCTGGGTCTCTTCGATAGCCGTCAAGATGTCACCGGGGCTGGGCACCCAAATGCAGGTGATGTTGTAAAAGAACCGAAACGGTTAATAGCCTTTAAATAAGCATTGAAGAGCAGGGACCATTTCGGTGACTGACTATACTGGTCTTTCTTGCCATTGGGTGTCTTAACCAGAGGTCTCAGGTAATTGGTGAACTGTTGACTCGTGAATTTGGGGGAAGGATTGGTCTGGTTAAAAGTCGAAAGTCGCGAGAGTGTGAAACTTACTGTTAATGAGTCTCTATTTGTGTGAAAAATAGGACGCAAATTTCATATGGGTACAATGTTGCATGACTGAGTAATTGTCATTCAAAGTGTGAGAGCGCTGAAAGCTGAAAATTGGTCTGGTTAGGAAGGGGGTTTAAGTGCTCAGTTGTCAAGTGGTTAATGGACTCTGGAGACCAATTCTGTGGGTTACCGTTCTTTCTGGTCATATCAGTCAGTGGCTTTACCAGGGACGAGAAGTTACGAATAAATTTCCGATAATTGGCAAAGCCAAGAAAATGTTGTAGTGGACGTAAACCCACGGGTCGGGGCCACTGTAGAACTGCCGATAGCTTCTCTGGGTCCATCGAAAGACCAGCAGTGGAAATGACACAACCCAGGAATTTTTTATCTGTTCGTGATGGAACTCGCACTTCTCCAATTTACAATACAGGTTATTATCTCTCAGCCTCTGAAGCACACGGCAGACATCTGTGTAGTGGCTCTCTAGGGACTTAGAATATATGAGGATATCATCGAGATAAACCACGACACATTGCTGCAACAAATCACGAAGGACATCATTGATGAATCCCTGAAAAACTGCAGGAGCATTGCAAAAACCAAACAGCATTATGAGGTATTCGTAATGGCCTGTCCTGGTATTAAACGCAGTTTTCCATTCATGATCCTCATGACATTGTATGCTCCTCTCAGATCAAGCTTCGTGAAAACCGTTGCTCCCTTGAGGCGGTCAAATAATTTCATAATCAATGGAATCGGATAAGCATTCTTAACCGTGAAGCGATTGAGACCCCTATAATCTATACAAGGTCTCAGTTCGCCACTCTTCTTTTTCACAAAGAAGAAGCCAGCACCAGCAGGAGATGAGGATTTGCCGATGAACCCTCTGGAAAGTGCGTCTGTGACATACTCCTCCATGGCTTTATCCTCTGAGACAGACAAAGGGTAAACCCGGCCACGAGGGGGTATGGCACCAGGTTGAAGGTCAATTGCACAATCACACAACTGGTGTGGAGGCAAACTACCGGCTTGACCATTATCAAAGACATTGCTAAATTTGCGGTATTCCTCCGGCAGGGAGAAGAGTAAAGATTTACACAAGACCTTAGCCACTTTATGAAAACATGTCTTACTGCATTGTGGCGACCAGGAAAGATCCTCAGCACAAAGTCAATCAAAAGAGGGGTTGTGCCTCTGTAACCAAGGATAAACGATAACAACTGGAAAATGAGAAGAAATTACTTGGAATTAGATTATCTCATGGTGAAGAGCCCCTACAGCCATGGTCAATGGAGCAGTCTCATGAGCCACCTGGGCAGGGTGTAGAGGTCTCCCATCAATAGCCTCAATGGCAAGTGGAGTAGCCCGAAGCTGCAGCGGAATTGAGTGCTTAGACACAAAGGCACTATCTATGAACAGGCCTGCAGCCCCAGAGTCTATAAGAGCCTGTATCTCGATGGACGACTCAGACCAAGAAAGGGTAACCGGAACCAGGGGTTTATCCTTCTGGATAACTGGGGACATAACACCACCACCTAAGGTCTGTCCCCTACAGGACCTCAGGTGCAGGCTTTCCCGGACGGGTAGGACAAGACTTCTAAAAGTGACCTGCCTGACCACACTAAAGACACAATCTCTCTCTCCTCCTAAAGGCTCTCCCATCCACAGAGAGATGTGTGAAGCCCAACTGCATGGATTCTACTTCACTGACAGACTCGGAACCAGGAGGTATGGGAGGTGAGGGAGGCACGGGTGGGGCTACAAAATTTGGAGCCAAACATACAGGAGGCTTCTGCAAGTGCTCCTTAAAGGTAGGTCTCTCTCGGAGTCTGGAGTCAATGAGAATTGCAAACGTGATCAACCTCTCCAGCTCAGTAGGTATGCCTCGGGCTGCTATCTCATCTTTGATGTTATCCAAGAGACCATGATAAAAAGCAGCCACGAGACGAAAAAACTCACCACCCTTGAGGACATGTGTACTAAGAAATCTCCACAGAGACACTTAATATCAACTCTTTACTCCTCCACTTTTACAGAAGAGATAGCACTCTCTGACTACAACCGCACCAAATGGGACCAAGACTTAAATCTATCATTATCTCAGGATGATTGGAAACTTATTTACTCTTACGCACACAAAGGCTCCCTCAATGTAGCAACACAAGAGTGTAATTATAAGATTATCTCGAGATGGTACAGAACTCCAGAACTGCTAAATAAATTCACATCCCCTATTCCCAATAGATGCTGGCGATGTGATGTGGAAGGAGGATCCTTCATACACATCTGGTGGTCTTGTCCCCAGATCCAGACTTTTTGGCGAATGGTACATGATACCATCACAAATGTCACCAAAGAAAATATTGAATTCTCACCTGCACTCTACCTGCTCCACTATACACCAACACCAAAAAACACTGTATTCCACACCACTGGCACTCCACCACCATTCCAACGAGAAAGGAATGGTTCAGTAGATTAGATTATATCGAAAAAATAGAAGAACTCATCAGCATCTCCAACAAAACCCTTAATAAGTTCTCAAAGACATGGTATAATTGGCAACAACATAAGAAGTTTAATTCCCTCTCAATAGACAACACCTAATCTCTTACTCTCATAGAGTGTCCAATTACTGAATCCAACTACAGTCTGGTTGTGTGGGAGAAAAGGGGGGTTTGGCGGGTCTGCACCCCCCCCCACAAGCCTCTTCTTTACCTCCCCACCCATATATCTCACACATACTCATACCCTTCTGAACTGAATAGATACACGATACCTATTAAGTTGCTTCCTACCCTAAGATACCTTGGTATACACAGCCCCCTTTAATCTTTCTTAGCCACAAAATATACACTTACTCATTAGGTCTCTTCTTATTAAATGGAATCTATCAACCATTATTCCTTTATAGAAGAAATGTGTTCTCATTGTCTGTTATTATCCAGATGGTTGTACTCCTTAATGTAATTATCGTCTTCTATTGTACAACAAAGCATTCTTTTGTGTATAAATGTTCTACACATTTGTATGTAACCTTTTGCTGAATAAAACTTTATGAAACAAAAAAAAGCAGCCACGAGAGCCTCATCGTTCCAAGCAGTACGGAATTCAATGGCATAATCGGCAACTGTTCTCGTACCCTGCTTGATGGACATGAGGTTTTTGCAGCAGAAGTGGAGTGTGCTGGAACATCAAATACCCTTTTGAAGGAGACCACAAACTCTGGGTAACTCTGGACAACAGATTTTTGTGTCTCCCATAGGGGGTTTTCCCAGGCCAAGGTTCTGTCAGAAAGCAAAGAAATCACAAAGGCTACTTCGCTTCTGTCCATGGAAACGCCCGAGGCAGCATCTCAAAGTATATCCCAACCTGGTTGAGAAACCCTCTGCATTGAACTGGATCACCCCCAAATTTCTGGGGATGTGGAGGGGAACCAGATATACCCCTCAAACAAACGGTATTCAGGGTCAGGAGCCAGGAGGAGAGTCAGCCGAGCAGGGTCTTGAATCCAGGAATCAGAAGGGAACGTCAAACAGGCAGAGTCTTTCACAGGAAAACACAGCAGAGATTTCTCCAGAGATGTTAACCAAGGCAAAGGCATCTGCAATCTTATCCAGGCAGTGTATAGAAGCGGAGACTGACAATTAACCCTCAGCTGAGCAGCTTGTTCTGAGAAGGGAGAACTGAGCCTAGCCCTGACACATATGCCTTCTAACCTAATTTTACCTTCCATTGTATATCAATTGCTATGTACCAGGTTGTGGACATTTATATGGTACTGGACTCAGTCCCTCCTTTCGGAACCAAAAATTGTTTGGTGGGGGGAGTGTATAGCCAGGTGCCCAGAGAACAGCTTGCTATAAATAATCTTACCCACATGCACAGTCCCTCTAAACCAGCAGTATTGTCCTGTACCTTTATATTACATAAAGAGCTGTTGTAGTTATCCTTAGACCAGCATCATGTTATCACCACACTCAAATCACAGTTTAAAAAATGAGAGTGAATTTGACCTGTGGTTGTAATGCTGATATGTGATCAACCCCAAAAAATGTCAAAGCAAATATATTAACATTCCAAATATGTGCTCCTTGAAAATGGGATGATTTGGCTCTTAAGGGATTCTTAGCATTTACGTATAGGCTAACTCCAAATAGTAATAGGAGGAATAATCTCATTTTCATCTCAACATGGGTGGCTTTGTGACACAAAGATCACTCAAAAGCAGTCAGGATAACCTATCTTTCAACATAATTTGCTTTATTTCAGAACATCCTTTTTAAAGTAATTTCATTAAGAAGTACAGACTTACAGAAAACACAACTTTAATTTTTACTTTACAAATTGGTCATTAAGCAATTAAGAACATGGAATAAAGTAGCTGGGTCAGAATCTTGGAAGCACTTAACTCAATTTCCATTCAAAAGGACATAATAACTGGAACATCCTGTGGTCCTGTGTCCACTTTATCTGTGTCATTTTGCAGAGTAAATCAACGGAAATCAGAGAATAATACAGACATGTTATTAAGACAAGATGTTTCATAATAGCAACTATGGAGAAACCTGATCTCATGTCTAGTTTAATCGCCTGTAAGTCTCTTCTAATCTCACAGTCCTGCTGCTAATAGGCTAAGTTTAAAAGGCTTTAATAGGTTGTACCAAGAGTTCACACAAAGACAACATCCCATTTCTATAATAACAGCACAGCAAGAGGTCTTTCAAACAAAAGTTTAATATGGCTGCCATTGTTTGTTCGCTTATTAGTTGAAAATGGTTAGTGACTTCTTATGATGCAGAGTGTCTCTTGTTAAAGAGTATTACCTATTAAAAGGAACAAATGAAAAAATGCAAGTTAAGTGACCCATTCTAGTGTTTCTTGCGACTGCTGGGCTGTGCAGTAATAATGAGTATATCATTGGTGATCATTATTAAATCATAGGCCTCTACAATTGATTCTGACTACCCCAAGGATTGTCAGATGCAAGGAGTATTATAATATTCATGACTCCAAATGGTGTTACAAATTTTAGAATGTATGCAAACCCTAAGGCCTCAGTCACACAGGCAGTGAAATACATACATTTATTTGCATTTATAGAAAATTGCTTCCAGTGATTTTAAATTAAAGCTCACACAATGGTGTAAATTTACTAAAGGCAAATACAGTTGCAATCATAGTCCCCAGAGCTTAGTATATGTGGTGAAGCTCTGCAGACTTCCATCATCCAATCATGTGCAAGCAAAAATTATGTTTGTTTTTACATTTCGTGATTGGGTATTCTTTACAAAGTAAAGCTTTACCACATTTACTTAGGAAAATGAGTGCAACTGGGCTTACAAAGTGCACAGTCTATTTGCTTTTAGTAAATCTACCCAAGTGAATTTGCTTGAATTGCTGTGCATTCAGGTTACCTGCACTTAGACAAAATAGAAGTGTGTGGGTCCAGGGTCAGTGTAGATACTCAGAATGCAAGTAAATGCAGGTACATACATGTGAGAAAAATGAAATAGGAAGTATTATGCTTGTTTATACTTCCCATATCATTGTCTATGTGTTTAAATAAAACAAATGCCATAGGCTCATATGAATTTGGCCTAAAATTGATGTAAAATACATTACTTGAGAGGACACAGGAATCAGAGACAATTGGGTTATACTGCCACTGACAGGAGAATTTGGACACTGGCAAACAATGATCAGTTGGTAAATCGCCTCCCACTCCCAGTATGCCTCAGTTTTGTTGAAAAGTAATACTAGGAGCACGGTCATAGGCACATAGCGATGAACCTGTGCCCCTCTTTGAACTCCAAGAAATAGATTTTATGGTAAATACAAAAATCCAATTTTCTTTCTTGTTCATTGAGAAGACACAGGTTTCAGAGTCAATTAGGATGTCCAAAAGCAGTTCAGCTGATGGGTGGGCAACAGCCATAAAACACTAACAGACCCCATATTAACAACAAACTTAGAGCTACCTGCAGCTAAAAAAGCCACCCGAAGGACCTTTTGTCTGAAGCTGGCATCAGATGTGCAATGAACATCCTGGTAAAACGGAGAATGTGTGAACAGATGACCAGATGGCAACCTTGCAGATGTGGGAAACAGTAGTTTGATTACGAAAAGCCAAAGAAGCACTCACAGACCAAGTAGTGCATCTTAACAGGAAAGGATGGAACCTTATGCTTAAGACCATACTCTTGAATGATGATCTGTCTGTGGCACCAATAAATGATAGAGCAAAAAAGGACCATCAAGGATGACAAAGAGACACTTGATCTTTTAATGAAAGCAGTTGCTGTGAGATAAATATACTCAAGATAATGAACATATACACTCAAAAATGACAAGCCTCAAGTTATACACAGGGATGAAACAAATCCTCCTACATAAGTTGTACCTGTTTATCTGCAGCCCCTTCTTCTCTATAGCCTTCTAAACCACACATGTCAAAGACTTTCTCTCATCTCCAGCAGGCAAGTGAGGGGGATCTGATTTTACACACTGCAAAACATAGAGCAGGGAGCTGAGTGTAATCTGAGACCTGAGTGGAGGAAAAAGGCACACCCCTCTACACAGTCTTATAGGGGAACATGTACAGCTGAGGCTGTCAGTCACCTTGTGTGTGCTGGAGGGGTGGCGAGACTTTCTCTCAAACTTCTGTGCTGTCAGGATAACCTGTCATAAGTGACTAATGCAGATAGCAGAGGGAAAAGAGAGGAGACATACATCACACTGATTTCTTTGGATTGAAGCTAGCACACAATATAGAGGGGTATGCTCTGTTACAACCATTTTAAGCTGGAGGGAGGAATGGAAGAACAATGTCCTGGTTGAGGTGAAAGGTCAAAACCACCTTGAGAAGGAAGGGGGCTTGGTGCCTCAACACTACTATATCCTTATGAAGGACCAAAAATGGTTCTTTGCTGAACAGGGCTGCCAGCTCAGAAACATGCCTCACATAGGAGGTGATAACAAGGAAGGCAACCTTGTGAGTAAGAGTGGAAAGAACAATATATCTTCTTTTGTTTAAAAGAGTTTTGAAGTGTAAAAAAAAGGAAATAAAAAAAAAAAAATTAAAATGCCATACAGAAAAAAGACAACCCGAATAAAGGTCTTTATCAAATAATTGGAAGATAGCAGTCTCTGGAACAAAATCCTAAGTGCCAAGATCTGCCACTTGATGATACTGGTCAAGGTCAACTGTTGATCCAGGCCTAATTGTAAAAAATGTGAGGATTCATCCCACAGCCCTTCCTACGATTCAATACAGGAGCAATCAGAGGGCCCTGCTTGTTATGCTTTCCACTATCCCAACTCTAGAACCAGACCCTTTAGCCATCAGTCCATAGAAAATCTGGTACTCTGGTAATCTGGTTGAATTGTCCAGAGACTAAACTGACTTATCTAACAATGACAGGATGTTGAATTGTAGTGTTCTGGAGTGGAAATAGGCAAAGAGAACTGCCTCAGCTCCAAAACTCTTGTGCTGAAATGAAGAGATGGGTTACTCTTGGACTGAGGGGTCCAAGCCATTGGGCAAAATGTCTGACTTGAGCTGTGTCTGGGATAAGACACAAATACTCCAAGCAATGAGTTGGTACGAAAGCTGACATTTGAAGTTCCAGTATCCAACCAAACCTATTGTTTTAAACAAACAATGTTTTTTTTACATTACACCGCAAGAGAAAAGGGTGGTTGCTGGGCGTTAAAATTAGTTTCTTTCTGTCACTTGAGGAGCAGTTTTAACAGGCCTTAGCGCTGATCACACGCTTCAAAACAGTGCATAGGGCATTTAGAGAGCGTTTTTAATGCTTGTAAAATGCCCTATATTAAAGCTCATTGATGCCAGTCTGACACCCACACTAATGCCATACAAACGCTATAAGAGCATTTGTTAACCTTTAGAAATTCAGTCAAGTGAGAACAAGCCCTCCAAATTAACAAGTCCAAATGTTTTGAAAATTTAGTAAACAAATTTATTAGTACAAGGAATCTTCAATATCAATCTTCATCGGATTTCACATCCATGTGTATTCAAATCAGTGATATCATCACCCTTTACTTTAAATTAGAATTGCACTCACCCGATACTCTATCTTTCTGTTTAAGGAAAGGTAAAACATGCTTTATTAAAGATTCCTCCAACCTGACACACTATGATAAAATAAAAAAGGCAAACCACACATAGCGTAAAAACCTTTCCACCTACTATTTAAGGGGTGTACAAAAGCACCACGCAAGCAGGAATCAGACCACACTATAGTAATATCACAAGCCTTCCACACACCCCTAAAAGGCTAAAGGCAGTGCTGGAAAATAATGGTGGCCACACAAAATATTGACACTTTGGGCCCAATTTGGACATTTTTACTTAGGGGTGTATTCACTTGTGTGTTGAGTTATTTTGAGTGGACAGCAAATTTACACTGTTATACAAGCTGTGCACTCACTGCTTTACATTGTAGCAAAGTGTCATTTGTTCAGTGTTGTCACATGAAAAGATAGAATAAAATATTTACAAAAATGTGAGGGGTGTACTCACTTTTGTGAGATACTGTATGTAAATCCTAAATCTATTTTTCTGTCTGTTTACAGCACTCATTCAGTTGACCATTGGGCTGTCTATCAGATAAGCAGCCCAACAGTCAACCACAAAGTTGCCACAGCAAGCTGACAACATTTTTATTAATTGCAAGGCAGCATTTTACCATTGTCAACCTACAACAGGAAGTAAACTATGTTATAGATTCTGCACTGTTCACACATTGACCAGGTGCAATATCGCCAAAAATAGCTGCTATTTTTATATATTGATATTGGCTCAAAATGATGGAGTTAGGAAACACATCAGTACCAGTTTGGTAACAAAGTTGTTTGAAGAGTGTGTGGATATGCTTGGGGGATGCCTTAAAGCTGCATGTGATGTTACGGCACAGTATGCTATAGTCCTTTAAATTGGCAGTGCATATTAATAAAGTATATGGAAAAAACAACATGGGATTCACCTTAAAATTCTATCCATACCCTTCTCCAGGCATGCAGTCTTGGTGGCCAGGAAAGGGAAGACAGTAAACATGTGCCACCACCTCCCTTTCTGAAACAGAGCAGGCCCTTAAAGGCTTGTTCATGTAATGGGGATATTAGGTCTCGCATTTGGCACAAATGGCAGAATGATACATTTCTGATGTTCTATGTCTCTCTTTGACAGTCCATTTAAGATGCTTCACACTTTCAGTGTGTTCTTCCTAATTTCTCCATCTAAAGTGCTAACAGGATTTCTGGGGGAATGCGGTTGAAGGTTACAGAATTCCCCCAGGGCACGGAGTATCTCAGAATCTGGCCTACATGGTGGTGCAGTTCTTTTATTACATGGGGCCATGCACTGATGAAAATTCAACCAGTCCCTGCTGAACCAGGCTGTTCCAGTTAAAAAGAAGCTGATCATTTGATGGATTTTTGTTAAAAAAGTTCTCTTGATCAGCAGCTGTATCCAATCAATTGCAACAGGTGCCACTGTCAGAATACAATGTCTCAGGGGCGTGGTCTGGACATGGCCGAGTGAGGCAGCACATCTGCAGAGCTCCCGGACCTCGTCTGCCTATCCGGGCTTAAAACTGACATTTCGACACTGGAGAGCCCACTGGAATGTATACAACAAAGAAAAGGATGGGGAAGAGTGCAAAGAGGAATGCTAAGGACTCATCAGATGGGTTGGCGAAATTCTGGGTGACCTCTCATTCCACCTCCCCACCTGCCAAGATGGTGGACCTGACAGACCCACCGCGTGGGGAATCTTGTGCCTCTCCAACTCCCTCTGCGCTATCAGAGACTTTCTTGGACACACCAGCGGCTCTTCACACCGACACACAGAATACTCAGCACCCACTGCTTACCCTGAGGGCAGACGTGGAGCTCCGGGCCCTACTCCAGGCATTACTGACGCGGTCAGACATAGAGAGCTTGATTGGCTGCATGGAAACAGCTCACTGCAAGGACATTGCAGTGGCGAGACAGGATATCAACGCCCTGTCAAGCCGCCTGGGAACGGGGGAAGTAATGGTGGCAGCCTTGGAACAATGGATGGCGATAATGGAAACACAGATGGCGACTCAGGTATCTATGGTGGTGGACCTACAGCTGTGACTGGAGGAACTCGAGGGCTGGAGCTGGAGGAACAACCTGAGGCTCCGGGGCCTCCCAGAGGAGACGGGGCCAGAAGATCTGAGAGATACAGCCCTGGCCATCTTCCGCAGTATAGCGGGTGAGTGCCTGCCCAGTGACATTACCTTTGACCATATCCATAGAGCCCTGGGACCCCGACCGACAGATCCAGGGAGGCCGAGAGACATTGTATGCAAAATTCATCACTACGCCCATAAGGAGATCGTTCTTCGGAAGGCCTGGGAAGCAGGGGAGTGGGACTTTGACGGAGCCCCCATCAAGATTCTCCTGGACCTGTCCCGAGCAACCCTACAGCGACAGGCAATGATGCGGCGGGTGCTAGAGGCGGCCCGCCAAAACGGAGCACCATACAGATGGGGACACCCCCTCTCCACAACATTCCACAGGGCGCAGCGCTCCTTTATACTGCAAACGCCGGAGTACCTCCTGAACCTGTTCGCTTTCCTGGGCTCTACCCCGGTGCAGGTACCCAATTGGCTGCAACTGTTGTCGCGACCACAACTTCCCCAGACGAGCAGGCCTGCTGCAGCTGGCAACCGGAGGCCGGCATCCCCGAGACCACAGAGAAGCCAGAGACGCTCCCGCCTTGCCTCCCCTGGAGGCGGTGCAGGAGCCATAGCCGGTAAGCAGAGCATTCAAGTGGAGGCTATAGGAGAAGTGGGACAAGAGACAATTAACTGCTGGCTGGAACAATACGGTACGGAGGGGGGGCAAATAGTGACAGTAAACCCCCAGAGCATTATCCTGAATGCAACCGGGTTGATTCCTGCGCATTCACCCCCCCCTTACTACCAGCAATGGGAGACCCACAGCTCTGGCCTTTTGTTGACTCCTGCGAGATATATAAACTGAACAGATGCCACAGCGGAGTGCCTGGTTATTGTAGTTTAGTTTGTTGGACGTCTTCCCTATGTGCTGTGCTAGAAAGGCTATTCTTGTGTGCCCATACCAGCAGCCCAGGGTCCCCCTTGCAGTCATAGGAAAATCTTACAGACTAAGCTTTTTGACCGTGCAAGGAGACCATACAGATGTAAAGTGACTGCAGTACGGTTTCTTTGCCTGAGGCCTTGGCTGGAAGGAACCCAAACTTTGGACACTGGAACTGTCAGTCAAACCTCAGGCCTGAGTCAACCACCATGAGGGCAAGGACCTTACAAGATAGACCCCTCACGAGGTTCCGCCTGGCCACACCCCTCCCCTCAGCACCGTTCCTCCCCTTCTCCCTGTCCCTCTCCGTACCCAGAGCAATCCCTGTACCTAACCCACATATGCTGTCTTAAATGTGTGATATGCCACACCAGGTCTACAAATCTCCTTGGGGTACTGAGTAATGCAATGTTCTGCGCTGGGGTGTGGAGGGTGGTAGGGGGAATGGGCCACTGGATCATGCCACACCTGCTGGGAGGACGGGAGGGGGCTCTGGGGTGAGCCAGCTCTGGGTGGGCACCGGCAACAGGCCTACGTTGCTGAGTTCTGACCCACGGCTGGGGGTGGGCCTGGAGGCTAGCAGCGACCTAATGAGTATGTCCTCTACACCACCTCCCCTATATAGCCATGGGGAGCAGGTGTGGATGCCATCATGGTGGGCTGCTGCAGCTGCAGACTCCAGTCTAGACAACAGGTAGGGGAGAGGCGCTTCTCACCCTTCCTACTGCCTATGATAGATGAGCCACAGATAGGGGCCTTCTGGGGCTTCGGCCCGGATGAAGATTCAAACCCACAGGAGGATCTTTTTCTTTATTTCTTTTATGATTTTTCAAAGAGTGTTCGTTGCAAATGAAGTTATATTGTTACACAGTTTAAGGCACGGTTATTTACTACGGTGTACTGTTGATATATTACATGCCTGGATGGGCGGGCGGGGAGGGCCCTGCTCGCTTGGACAGGTCTAACTTGTCTGCCACCTAGGCCATGGCACTGATATCTACCTACCTAATTACCTGGAACAGGCCGTTTAGATATCTCTTACACTTATATACTTTTCTTACCTATTTTCTGCACTGCTACTTTCTACCTCTCATCATCTTTCCCTAGTGCTTTCTAACTTCTCTACCCCCCTTCCTCTCCCCTTCTCATTTTGTGCGGGGCCCCGGTGACAATGGATGTCATCAAGATCACCTCACTAAACGCAAAAGGACTAAATACGCATAGTCCTAACTGAACTGAAACATTCACCTGCAGACGTAGCTTTCATCCAGGAAACACACTTCAGAACCGACAAAACGCCTAGCTTAACCACTTGCCGACCGTCAACCACAGGTTGACGGCGACAAGATGGCTCGATATCGCAAAACGCCGTCATACGGCGGCTGCGATATCATGCACTGTGAGCGCGCCCTCACTGTTTTGGGGGGGGGGCAGGGAGCGGGTGCGGCAGACTCGATCTCCGCCAGCTACCCGCGATGCCCCCCCCCCGCAGTGAAAGAATGGACGTAGCGCCCATCGACCGCCTCTAGCTCAGACGGCGTGGGCGAGG
>BLSH010272176.1:342735-368943 GCA_018402905.1 Glandirana rugosa | reverse complement strand
CTCTCAGTCCCGCTCTCTTTCACCCATACTGTCTCCCTCATCCCCCCTCTCGCTCTAGCACCCCTCTCTCACCCCCACTGTCTCTCGCAGTCCAAAGGTTGCTACACATCCCTTTAATCCAGAACACACATTAATTACACAGGTTCTGTGGCAGATTAAGGTGGTAATTAATCTCACTTGGTGCCTTATCTGTATTAAATTAGCCTCAGAACCTGAGTAATCCATATGTGTCCTGGATTAAAGGGATGATGTGGCAACCCTACTCAGTCTCCCTCTCTCTCTTTCAGCCCCCCTCACTCAGCCCCCGCTCTCCCTTAGCCCCCAGTGTTTCTCTCTGGCCCTCTCTTTCTCTCAGCCCCCTTCTCTCTTACCCCACTGTCTCTCTCAACCTCCTGTTGATCGGTGGAGTGGATGGATGGAGTCGGGTGGAGCGGCAAAATTAGGTTTTGCCTAGGGTGTTGCACTGGCCCTGGAAGGAATAGGAACTTATGGCATTGGGGGCAAACACACGTAACTGACTATTTCAGGGTCAGTTTCCGGTGGTCTAAAGAATGTATACCACAGAAATTGTGCTGAAGCCATGAAAACATTGATGGACCTGGTAAATTGTAGTAGTGGTCTTAAAATATACATATAAACATAGTGTTTACAGGTAGTCCCCGAGTTACAAACGACTCATACTTGGTTATCTTTTGTCTCGAATACTGCAACTCCCTCCTCCTTGGTAATCCTTGGATTACCTTTACATAAACTATCCCCCCTTCAGTCCATAATGAGAGGATAGAGCCCAGCAGCCGTGATGGAAATAGCAGGGTAATTGTGGCATTCACCACCAAAACACACCACTCTTACCCTCATTTATAAGAGTGGTCAAACGCACTTTGTTTAAAAGTATAGCACAGCAGACACTCCTTTCCCCGGTCAGCTCTTCACTTTTAAGCCACGACTGGACAATATGCCTCAGATACTCCTGGGCTCGAATGGAGGTGATACCGCAGACTGGTCAGATTAAACAGCATCTGTGTAGTTTTCAAAGAGAATAGAAAGCCAAAACTTTTTTTTTTCAGTTTTTGGATAGAGTGGAGAAGGGCTTGTTAGGGTCTCAAGAAATGAGATAGGTCATCAGTACATCAGGTGTGATAAATTTTCAGTGATTGGCACCATAGGTTGTAGACGCTATAACTTTCACAAAGACCAAATAATATCCACTAATTTGTTTTTTTTATGTAGCAGTATAAATTTTGTCCAAAACCTATGAAGAAAAATTACCAATTTGCAAAATTTTATATCAGAAACAAAGAAAAATGCATTTTTTTAAAAAAATTGCTGTATTTTTAATGGCGCAAAAAATAAAAAACCCAGCGGTGATTAAATACCACCAAAAGAAAGCTTTATATGTGCGAGAAAAAGGACAACAATTCATATGGGTACAGTGTAGTATGACTGAGTAATTGTCATTCAAAATGTGAGAGCACTGAAAGCTGAAAATTGGTCTGGTTAGGAAGGGGTTTTAAGTGCCCAGTGGGTAAGTGGTTAAGAACAAACCTATCGACCCTATCTTGTTTGTAACCTGGGGACTGCCTGTACTTGCCATTTGTGTTAAAAAAGAGGACTTTTAAGCGGATCTCCACCCAAAAGTGGAAGTTACTTTTAAGCACTCCCCTCCCCCTCTGCCACATTTGGCATGTCATTTTTTGTGGAGGTGAGTCAGTACCTAGTTTTTACAGGTACCTTCTCCCTCTCTGCAGTCCTCTGGAACACCTCACAGGTCCCAGAAGCAGTGGCGGCTCGTCAAATGGGGGGCGCCCCCCACTGGAATTTTGAAAAAAAAAAAATGGTGCGAGTCCTTTAACCACTTCTCTTTAGGTGGACGTCATATGATGTACACTTTTATCAGCGAACACTTTTATCAGCGGCGGGAGAGGTGCCCCACCCTCCCGCCACTTTCCCGTCATCTCCACCACTTACCGGACCCGCCGGCAGCGGCGGAGATGATCGGATCCTCTCCCCCCAGTGCCCGTGAGCCGACTGAGCGGCTGAAGCCGCTCACTTGGCTACATAATATGGCAGGGCGGAAATGACGTCAGAAGTCACTTCCCCCCCAACGGTCTTAAAGAGCCCATTTTTTTTTTTTTTGCACTGCCATTTTTTTCAAATAATTTTTTTTCTTTTTTTTGCATTTTACTGTAAATATAAGATGTGAGATTTTTTTGACCCCCGATCTCATATTTAAGAGGTCCTGGAATGCTTTTTTCTATTACAAGGAATGTTTACATCTCTTGTAATAGGAATAAAAGTGATAAAATTTTTGTTTTTAAAAAAAGAACAGTGTAAAAATAAAAAGTAAAAAGCAAAATAAATAATAATAAAAAAAAAATTTAAAGCACTCCGTCCCGCTGAGCTCGCGCGCAGAAGCGAACGCATACACGAGTCCCGCCCACATATGAAAACAGTGTTCAGACCACACATGTGAGGTATCACCGTGATCGTTAGAGCGAGAGCAACAATTCTAGCACTAGACCCCCTCTGTAACTCAAAACTGCTAACCTGTAGAATTTTTTAAACGTTGCCAATGGAGATTTTTAAGTTGCAAAGTTTGTCGCCATTTCGCGAGCAGATGCAATTTTGAAGCATGACATGTTGGGTATCATTTTACTCGGCGTAACATTATCTTTCACAATATGGAAAAAAATTGGCCTTTTCTTAACTAAAAAAACAGAATTTTTTTAAAAAAAAATCATGCTTGGAAGACCGCTGCGCAAATACGGTGTGACAAAGTTTTGCAATGACCGCCATTTTATTCTCTAGGGTGTTAGAAAAAAAAATATAATGTTTGGGGGTTCTAAGTAATTTTATAGCAAAAAAAACTGTTTTTAACTCGTAAACACGAACCCAAAAAACAGGCTCGGTATGGAAGTGGTTAAAAGTGGCACCGGATACAGGCTGTCCTGGATTTTTTTGGCCCCTTGCTGTCTACTGACAGCAATTACCGGAGCTCATTGTTCAGGCTTAAAAGTGTGAGTGTGTGTGCCAGCGAGGCGCACGCACTCACACTGATTGGCTCTGGCCTCTGTCAGTGTCCTCCTGAGCAGTGACTGATTGGTCAGGTCGCGGTGGGTGGGAGCGGGACTGGGGGACGTGCTGGGACTGGGAGTGACCAAAGACGCCTGTGATTCCCGCCGGCCTTGGTTTGGTTTCCCTTCCGATGGCTTCAGTGACCATGAGACCAACCGACCGTCCTCCTCCCTTGAAGGCTCCACCGCAGAGTGCACTGCACAGACGTGCCGCCCGTCACTTGCCGTGCTCAAGCAAGCAGCCAAGCCGGACTGGTCTGTCCCAGGAGGAGAGTGTGACAGACACACACTGCTGCTACCATTTTGCCTAAGCGGTGAGCGGCCTGACTGAGGCACTTAACTTGGGGAATGGATATTTAAGCAGTATGCAAAATGCTCAAGCTGTGGCTTTAGTGTCACTGGGTCTGGAACTGCATTACAATTTGTAGTAGTTAAATGCATGTTCAGATCTGTCCCAGTATAGTTATTACTGTTCATACCTTTGTATTTTGTAATTTACAAAATACAAAGGTATGAACAGTAATAACTATACTGGAACAGATCTGATCATGCATTTAAGCCCTGTCTATGGTGCTGTATATATCCTTATCTGTGGTGCTGTATATACCCTTATCTGTGGTACTGTATATGCCCCTATCTGTGGTGCTGTATATACCCCTATCTGTGGTGCTGTATATATCCCTATCTGTGGTGCTGTATATACCCCTATCTGTGGTGCTGTATATACCTCTATCTGTGGTGCTGTATATACCCCTATCTGCGATGCTGTATATACCCCTATCTGTGGTGCTGTATATACCCCTATCTGCGATGCTGTATATACCCCTATCTGTGGTGCTGTATATACCCCTATCTGTGATGCTGTATATACCCCTATCTGTGGTGCTGTATATACCCCTATCTGTGATGCTGTATATACCCCTATCTGTGGATACCCCTATCTGTGGTGCTGTATATACCCCTATCTGCAATGCTGTATATATCCTTATCTGTGGTGCTGTATATACCCCTATCTGTGGTGCTGTATATACCCCTATCTGTGGTGCTGTATATACCCCTATCTGCGATGCTGTATATACCCCTATCTGTGGTGCTGTATATACCTCTATCTGTGGTGCTGTATATACCCCTATCTGTGGTGCTGTATATACCCTATCTGGCAATGCTATATACCCTATCTGGTGATGCTGGGCTGTATACTCCTGAAACAATGGGTGGAATCTATAAGGGATGGGGCTTATGAGAAGTGGGAGGGGTCAAACAGGAAGGGCGGGTTCTGGTGCCCTCCCATCCTAAAATTTCATCAGCCGCCACTGCCCAGAAGACTGCTAGACAATTCAGCAGGAGCAGCGCAACTTGTACATGTGCAGTGTACACCCGGCTACGAAGCCGCAAGCTGTCACAGCCGGGTGCCCACAGTTGAAATGCTGGCGCCAGGGAGAGGAGAGGGAGAGAAGCGACAGTTTGGGTGACCACATCATTCGATTCTGAGACAGGTGAGTGTATCTTTATTAAAAGTCAGCAGCTACACACAAAAATGACTGGAGTTCTGCTTTAAAGGATGAATTGTAAATTATTAGGTACTTTACAAGCTGAACAAGATGACATGTTCCCTCTGGACGTATATGAGGCAGAGGATCTATTTGGCAACCTCTGCCTGACCACAGGCATGTAGAGAATGAAGAGAAAGAAGGCAGTGGCTGGGTTATCAAAAGGGAGTAGAAAGGAGGCAGACAGACCATATAGTGGGGCAGCATCAAGGGATTGTTAGAGGCGAATAGACCAATATATACCGTATAGATATACATTCACTGGCCACTTTATTAGGTACACCTGTTCAATTGCTTGGTAACATAAATTGCTAATCAGCCAATCACATGATGATCAATGCATTTAGGCATCTAGACGTGGTGAAGACGACTTGCTGAAGCTTAAACTGAACATCAGAATGCGGAAGAAAGGGGATTTAATCACTTGCCGACCGTGTTGCGTACTTTTACGGCGGCAGCGTGGCTCGTTATCGCAAATTTATAAATGGCAATTCGCGCATCTGCGTTTTGCGGGCTGCACACTCCATGGATCGATGTCCGCCAGCGACTCGCGATCGCCTGTGAGAGAGGAAGAATGGGGAACCGCCTTAAACACGGCGGTTTCCCGTTCTGACCGGCGGCATGACCCTGATTTACTGATCCCTCTGTTCGGGATCAGTTAGATCTGTTATGCCCCTGGCAGAACAGCCCCATACAGTTAGAACACACACAGGGAACACAGTTGACCCCTTCATTGCCCCCTACAGATTAACCCCTTCCCTGCCAGTGACATTTACACAGTGATTATTGTTTTATTTTAGCTGTGATCGCTGTATAAATGTCATTGGTCCCAAAAAAGTGTCAAAAATGGCCGATATGTCCTCCGCAATGTTGCAGTCCTGATAAAAATTGCAGATTGCCGCCATTACTAGTATAAAAAAAATAGTAAAAACACCATAAATTAATTCTCATGGTTCGTACACGTGGTAACTTTTGCGCAAACCAATCAATATACGCCGATTGGCATTTTTTTTTTTACCACAAATATGTAGAAGAATACATTTTGTCCAAAACTTATAAATACATTTTTTTATATATATATATATTTTTTGGACATGTATTATAGCAAAAAGTAAAAAATATTGTTTTTTTTTTTCAAAATTGTCGCTCTTTTTTTGTTTATAGCGGTGATCAGAAGCGACGCGGAGGTGATCAAATACCACCAAAAGAAAGCTCTATTTGTGGGAAAAAAAGGATGCCAATTTAGTTTGGGTACAACATTGCACTGCCACGCAATTGTCAGTTAAAGCAACGCAGTGCCGAATAGCAAAAAGTGCTCTGGTCATAAAGGGGGAAATCCTTCCGGGTCTGAAGTGGTTAAGTGACTTTGAACGTGGCAGTGTTTTTGATGCCAGACGGGCTGGTCTGAGTATTTTAAAAACTGCTGATCTACTGGGATATTCATGCACAGCCATCTCTGGGGTTTACAGAGAATGGTCCGAAAAAGATAAAATATCCAGTGAGCGGCAGTTGTGTGGATAAAATTGCCTTGTTGAGGTCAGAAGAGAATGGGCAGACTGCCACGCCTGTCAGCTAAGAATGGGAAACTGAGGCTACAATTCCCACATGCTCAATATAATTGGACAACAGAAGATTGAAAACATGTTGTCTGGTCTGATGAGTGTGGATTTCAGCAGCGACATTCAGATGGTAGGGTCAGAATTTGGCGTAAACAACATAAAAGCATGGATCCATTCTGCCTTGTATCAACGGTTCAGGGTGGTGGTGGTGTAATGATGTGGGGGATATTTTCTTGGCACACTTTGGGCCCCTTAGTACCAATTGAGCATCGTTTAAACACCACGGCCTACCTAAGTATTGTTGCTGACCCTGTTCATCCCTTTATGGCTACAGTGTCCCCATCTTCTGATGGCTCCTTCCAGCAGGATAATGCACCATGTCACAAAGCTCCAATCATCTCACCACTGGTTTCTTGAACATGAAAATGAGGTCACTGCACTCCAATGGCCTCCACAGTCACCGATCTCAATCCAATAGAGCACCTTTGGGATGTGGTGGAACGGGAGATTTAGATCATGGATATGCAGCCGACAAATCTGCAGCAACTGTGTGATGCTATCCTGTCAATATGGACCAAAATCTCTGGGGAATGTTTCCAAAACCTTGTTAAATCTATACTACAAAGAATTAAGGTAATTATGAAGGCAAAAGGGGGTCCAACTCAGTACTAGCAAGGTGTATCTAATAAAGTGGTCGTGTGAGTGTATATCTTTTGCTCCTTTTGTAGAGCTACTTTCACACAAGGCATACTATAGAGGTAGGGGTCTTTTTTTTTTTATTTATACATGTTTTGTATAATGTGTGGGTAAAACTGTTCTCACATACAAACCTCAATTTCTGCATTCATGCATTCTATATTATTATTATTATTATTATTATTATATAGCGCCAACAGTTTGTGCAGCGCTTTACAATATGAGGGCAGACAGTACAGTTACAATACAATACAGGAGGCTTCGGAGGGTCCTGCTCGTTAGAGCTTACAATCTAGAAGGGAGGGTCAAGTGAAACAAAAAGGTAATAACTGTGGGGGATGAACTGATGAAGAAAATGAAAATGCATTTGTTAGGTGTGGGTAGAATAAGCTTCTCTGAAGAGGAGGGTTTTCAGGGATCGTGTAAAAGCTAGCAGAATAGGAGATACTCGGACAGGTTGGGTTAAGGAGTTCCATAGGATTGGAGAGGCTCTGGAAAAGTCCTGGAGGCAAGCAAAGGAGGAGGTGACGAAGGAGCTAGAGAGCAGGAGGCCTTGAGAGGAATGAAGAGAACGATTAGGTTGGTAGTTCGAGACTAGGCCGGTGATGTAGCTGGGGGGTTAAATTGTGGATGGCTTTGTAGGTTGTTGTGAGTATTTTGAATTTAATTTGTTGGGTGAGTGGGAGCCAGTGGAGGAATTGACAGAGAGGAGTAGCAGACACAGAGCGATTGGTAAGGTGGATGAGTCTGGCAGCAGCTTTCATGATGGATTAAAGGGGATAGCCTGTGTAGAGGTGAGCCATTGAGAAGGGAGTTGCAGTAGTCGAGGCGAGAGATGACCAGAGAGTGAATTAAGAGCTTTGTTGTGTCATTGGTTAGGAAGGGGCATATTTTTGAGATGTTACGGAGGTTAAGGCAGCAGGATTTGGACAGTGATTGGATGTGGGGCTTAAAGGAGAGTTCAGAGTCCAGGACTATGCCTAGGACCTTGGCATGTTGGGATGGGCTGATAGACGTGCCATCAATTATGACAGAGAGATTGGGGGAAGGGGCATGTGGTGGAGGAAAAATTATAAGTTCAGTTTTGAATAGGTTTAGTTTGAGGAAGTGGTGTGACATCCAGACCACTATATCTTTTAATAAATTAGTGATACATGAGGTGACTGAGGGAGTGAGCTGAGGGGTAGAGAGATAGATTTGGGTGTCATCAGCATACAGATGGTTTTGGAAGCCATGGGAGGCTATCAGCTGACCCAGGGAGGAGGGGTAGATTGAAAATAGGAGCAGCCCAAGAACAGAACCTTGGTGGGCCCCAATGGAGAAAAGAAGAGGAGAGGAGGAAGTAGAGTTGTAAGTAATGCTAAAGGTGCGATTAGATAAGTAGGAAGAGAACCATCGAAGAGTACAGTCACGGAGACCAATGGCATGGAGTTTTTGGAGGAGGAGGGGGTGGTCAACCGTATCAAAGGCAGCAGAAATGTCCAAGAGTAGGAGTACAGAATAGTGTCCATTGTTTGTTCGTTTTAGAAGAGCAGTTTCTGTGGAGTGTTGAGGACGAAATCCAGACTGAAGGGGATCAAGAAGGCTATTCTAGGCAAGGTGGTTGCTCAGTCGGTTGTAGACTAGACGTTCAAGGAGTTTGGATAAAAAGGGGAGCAAGGAGATGGGGTGTAGGTTGTTAGGATTGTTTGGATCCAGTGAAGGCTTTTTAACCGCTTGCCGACCGCCGGTCGGCAATTGACGGTGACAGAGTGGCTCTTTCCCGCAAAACGCCGTCATACGACGGCGGCTGCGGGATCGAGCTTAGTGGGCGCGCTCGCCGCCTGAGACGCGCCCACGCGCTCACTGTGTTCGGGGAGGGCCAGGGAGCGGGTGCGGCGGCTTCGATTGCCGCCGGCCACCCGCGATGCCCCCCCCGGAGTGAAGGAACGGAGGTCCGTGTATGTAAACACGGACCTCCGTTCTGTGAAGGGGGAAGGGCTGTGATCACAGCCTTCCTGTATACGGAGGCTGTGACCACTTCCCTTCCCCAGCTAGGGCAGTCCCCCCACAGTTAGAACACGCCCAGGGAACATAGTTAACCCTTAGAGCGCCCCCTGCAGGTTAGCCCCTTCACTGCCAATGGCATTTACACAGTAATCAGTGCATTTTTATAGCACTGATCGCTGTATAAATGCCAATGGTCCCAAAAAAGTGTCAAAATGTTCCGACATGTCCGCTGAAATATCGCAGTACCGCTAAAAATCGCAGATCGCCGCCATTACTAGTAAAAAATAAAAAAAAATAAAAACCCCAAAAATGAATTCTCATCATCCGTAAACGCGACCACTTTTGCGCAAACCAATCAATAAACGCCGATTGCGATTTTTTTTTTATCACAAATATGAGGAAGAATATAAATCGGCCAAAAACGGTGAAAAAAAATGTTTTTTTATATTTTTTTTTTGGATTTGTATTTTAGCAAAATGTAAGAAATTTGGCTTTTTTTGCAAAATTGTCGATCTTCTTTTGTTTATAGCGGCGATCAGAAATGACGCAGCGGTGATCAAATACCACCAAAAGAAAGCTCTATTTGTGGGAAAAAAAGGACGCAAATTTCATTTGGGTACAACGCCGCACGACCGGGGCTGAAGTGGTTAAGTATGGGGCTAACTAATGCATGTTGGGGAAGATGCCAGAAGAGAGGGAGAGATTGAAAATGTGGGTTAAAGAGTGTAGAATCGAGTCAGAGGGTGAACGTAGCATTTGCGGGGGAACAGGATCCAGAGGGCAGGTGGTTAGTTTGACATTAGCAAGTAGTTTAGCAACCTCATCTAAAGTGGTGGGATTGAATGTGGGAACTAGTGATTGTAACTGTAGGCATGAAGTGTGAAGCGTGGAAGGTATCTGAACAGCAGAGATCTCTTCACAAATTGTTTCAATCTTCAGTTTAAAGTGATTGGCGATCTCCTGGGCAGTGAGTGAAGTAGTGGATGGAGGCAGAGGAGGACGAAGTAGAGAGTTGAAGGTAGAAAAGAGTTGATGAGGACGGGATGATAAATTGTTAATGAGAGTGATAAAATAGGTCTGCTTGGCAGTGTGGAGGCAGGAATTGTATTTACGGAGGGCAGATTTATACTGGTTGAAATCTTTTTGAGATTTAGTCTTACGCCATAGGCGCTCAAGAGCACGGCTATGTTTTTTCAGACTTCTAGTGTCATCTATTTGCCAAGGTTGAAGGGGTCGGGGCCTGATTCTGTGAGTGGTCTAGTGTGTCCAGGGAGGCTAAAAGTGAAGCATTGTAGACTGAAGTGGCTAGGTCAGTGCAGGACAGGGGTGTGATTTTGTCACAGAGGTGGTCAGTAGCAGAGTAGAGAAGAGAATGGTTGAGACGGAGTAGGTTTATACGGGTAGCTGTTAGGCGGTTGGAGGCAGAGGAGGTGGAGGAGAGGGAGAGAGTGAAGCTAATAAGGTAGTGATCAGAGAGAGGAAATGGATAGTTGGAGAGGTTGCATGGAGAACAAAGGTGGGAGAAAACCAGGTCAAGGGTATTGCCTTCAGAGTGTGTAGGGGCATGTATCCATTGCTTCAGGTTAAAGGAGGAGGTTAGACTGAGAAGTTTGGAAGTAGCAGGAGAGTTAGTATTAACAGGGATGTTGAAGTCCCCAAGAATGATTGTGGGGATTTCAGAAGAGAGAAAGTAGGGTAGCCAAGCAGAGAAGTCATCAAGTCATCCTTGAGAAAGGTTGATACTGGTCCGGGAGGCCGGTAGATTACAACTACCCTTAGAGAAACTGGGGAGAAAAGACGAATGCAGCATGCTTCAAAAGAGGAGAGAGACAGAGAGGGGGGGTGGGTGAAATAACTGAAAGGTGCTATGTGGGGCTAGAAGGATTCCAACACCACCTCCCTTGCGTCCACTGGGTCTGGGGGAGTGAGTCCAGAGAATGTGGTAGGGCAGCAGAAGACGCAGTGTGAAGCCAGGTTTCGGTAATGGCGAGTAGATTGAATGAGTTAGCAATAAAAAGATCATGGAGAGAGGTCAGTTTGTTACAGACCGAGCGGGCATATAGCTACTTAATGTGCATTCATACATGACATCACAGCTTTTAGAATATTAGCATTTGGTCACATGACATCTGTGCAGAGAATGCTCAATGGAGCCGGTTCACACATTTCCGGGGCAGCTGCGGAGCAAATTGCACAGGTGCCCTGTGCATCTTTGGCTCTGTTTCAGGTCTGAGTTGTACCTAATTCGTCCCTGAAACAGAAAACAGGGATGCACTGGACCCCTAATGTCAGCCGCATCCGAAACAAGTGTGAACCCAGCCTCAATGATATATTTAACAGACCAAAAGGGAGCAAATAAGAAAAGTCTATTATTAGACTTTTCATAATTTTTCCTTTCTTTTTCTGTAATACTTTTTTTATTTGCACTAACATACAATTTTTCAGGACAAGCTTTCGGGGTATCTCCCCTTCTTCAAGGTCCAAGCAGTACTGACTCAAGTATCACAGACAGTACTCATTTTTTTCTGGCTCAATTGCACTAATACGGCTACAATCACCTCAAGCTTTCTTTTTCTAAAAGTCTTGTGCCAAAAACCTCCAGTCTTCTTAAATAGCAATCTGGGATTCATATTAGGCAAGGTACAGTATTCACTTTTGTTGCCAGCGGTTTAGACATTAATGGCTGTGTGTTGAGTTATTTCGAGGGGACAGCAAATTTACAAGCTGTACACTCACTACTTTACATTGTAGCAAAGTGTCATTTCTTCAGTGTTGTCACATGAAAAGATAGAATAAAATATATACACAAATGTGAGGGGTGTACTCACTTTTGTCAGATACTGTAAGTTTAATGTACAATTTAAACTCCTATTCTTGTCCATTATAGCCAGTTCTGCTTCATAACAGCCACTGCTTTTAGATATAATGTTCTGTTTCAGTCAAGTTTCTCATGTCTCAGAACCTTTATATAGCAGGAGGACATTGTAAAAAAAACAGGAAGTCATTATTTTTAATGAAAATGATCCCGCTTCAGCTATTTAAAACATATGTTTTCTAGCAGGGTGGTATATCCTGTTTCTCAGCCTTATTTTCTCTCCAAAGTGAAAATTCATTATGCTCACTATTTGGCATAGTAATACAGCCATTAAAATGTTACACTGTGAGCAATGCTGAATCCACAAGAAAAAAATAAAAAGACAAAAAACAAGGGCACCAATAAATGGTTAAATAGGTTCATCCTGCACTTTTATTTATCGAGGCAGTAATAGTAAATTAAAACAGAATCAATACAGGGAGGCTGTATAGGAAGTCCATAACATAAAACAAAACATCTGCTTGTCTGAGCCACTACGCAAGGACATACATGATTCAATTTTGTTTGCTCAACCAGTGGGTTGAACATAAAAAATGAACTGATTTCCCCATCCACACATTCAATGTGGATGGGGGAATCACTCCCACCAAGCTATTATATACTGCTGGTAGGGAGCCTTCCCCACCAGAAGTATACAATGATCAGTATTGCTAGCTATAGTTGGTGGCACTGATCAATTGGGAATAACCCAAAAGGCTGGTGGTACATAAAGTATCTCACAAAAGTGAGTACACCCCTCACATTTTTGTAAATATTTTATTCTATCTTTTCATGTGACAACACTGAAGAAATGACACTTTGCTACACTGTAAAGTAGTGAGTGTACAGCTTGTATAACAGTGTAAATTTGCTGTCCCCTCAAAATAACTCAACACACAGCCATTAATGTCTAAACCGCTGGCAACAAAAGCGAGTACATCCCTAAGTGAAAATGTCCAAATTAGGCCCAATTAGCCATTTTCCCACCTGGTGTCATATGACTCGTTAATGTTACAAGGTCTCAGGTGTGAATGGGGAGCAGGTGTGTTAAATTTGGTGTTATTGTGCTCACTCTCACATACTGGTCACTGGAAGTTCAACATGGCACCTCTGGAAACGTCTACTAAAGACATCCTATACGGCGTCATACGTCTTACGTCACTTCCGGTACCCAGCAGTGGAACCCAGACAACACAGTGGACTGACCCAGGAAACTAGGTGGGAATTGTACACATTACGCTCGTTATATCTTCACAAATGTGAGTGGATTTTAATCTGTTTTATACATTAAAGTGGTTTAATATGCTGCACAAGATAGCGGCTCCTCTCTTACATGTACCTTTATGGGGGAGATTTCTGGTTTGCAAATGAAGCATAGGACCATTTGAAAGATTCATGCTGGCACCCCCTGGTGGGGACTGTCGTCCGGTGAGTGTTCTAATGATTGGGGAGCATGGAGCAGATTCACCTGATACACATGAGTGAAGTGGAGTGAACACCTAAGAAGTTACCATTCAGGCGGTGTTTTTTACACACATTTGGACTTTATCTTTATATTAGATTGTTTGGTACGGTTTACATCACTGTTTGATCACAGAATATTTGCCTACCTACTGGTGTATAAAATTGCCTAATATTGCACTAATTGGCACTTTATGGCATTGCACTTGATACACCTGTTGTGAAGAGGATATACATCATCACATATTTATTTTTGTACTTTGCACCTTATATATTCTCTGAATTTTTTGAATAATCTTGCACCTTATATATTTACACTTTATGAGTAGATGGATATATATTGTTGATTGATTATCTTCGGGCCAATTCATGCACACATCTTCCTTCACTAATATTACGATACAACAGTCATCTATTTACTTATTGTATTTGTTTATTTTTTTATGCAACAATATCAAATTTTGCATAGTTTATCTTTTTATTCATCTATTTATGTATACTAGTCATTTAAATCAATTCTTTGTACACTGAGGCACATTAACATAAAATATCATTTAAAAGGAAGGTCCTGAGTAGAGTGGCGCCATATCCACCATAAAAGATACCTTTTTAAACTACACTTCGGTGAAGTACGGTGGGGCTGCAGCACTCAGATTAAATTTGTTACCCATCTGAGACTGCGTGGAACACATACATTTATTTATTCAAAAGTTTTGATTACCTGTTTTTGTATATTTAATATTTAAAATACATTCATTTTTTTTTAATGTAAATTATACATACAAGTGCACTGATTGGAGGCTTGTTGTGTTTAATAAATGTTTAATTTAAGCAATTTTCTGTATCACTTCTTATTACTTAACTGTTAGATTTTATGAGATGAATGGAAAAAAAAAAAGAAAAATCGGCCTAACACGTCGGCCCAAAAAAATCAGCATCATATATCGGCCATTGGCCACCCAATTTCTAAATATTGGCATCAGCCAGAGAAAAACCCTACTCTACCTTTACTCCTGTCATTTTTTTTTCTGTTCTCTGTGCCCTGTTGGGAAGATTTCACCTTACTTCCTGTACCAGTGACAATGTTCACCAAAACAGGAAGCGAGGGGATATTTTCAAAAATGTACAAGCACTAAAAACACTGTTGATTTACTAAAACTGGTGCAACTGTAAAAGCCAATCAACGTCTAACGTCAGCTTGTTCTATTAAGCTTTGCAAAAAACCTGACTGGTTTCTCTGCAGAGCTGAACACAATTTTGCATGCTCCAGTTTTAGAAAATCAACCCCACTATATAGACACACTGTTGCAATGCTCTGAACAGTGGAATGCAGGTAAAGACTGAAAGTGGTAACCTGGTTGCCTGCGCTGCGGTGTTCTCCCACCCACCATAGGACACAACAGTCATTGAAAAAGGAAAGCAGCCAGCAACTCCATAATCCTCTGAAGATTTATTAATATGCCATACCAGTGAGTAAAAAAAATAGTGGCAGACGCGTTTGGCAAACAAGCCTTGTTCGCTGCACACAAGTGAATGATAAAATGAACATACTGTATATATAGACAAAAGTAACAAAAACATGGTTGCCTCCCTTCGTTTTTAATTGTTAACACATTTTGATTAAATGATCAGCAATCAATTATTGAAAGACAGCAGGTGTAAAGCTGTTACAAAACACATAGGAGGCACCATCTAAAACAGGGAGAAATTGGTTGAAGCAAAATGAAAAGCTTTGTTAATCAGGCTTATGTAAAAATGTGAAAAAGACTGCGCTAACCCCCAATGTTCAAAATAATTCTTAACACAGCTGCAACTTAGAAAAATGTGAATTCTACACTTCCAAAAACATATAAAAACAAAAAAGTTGTGCTCGTGTATAAAATGCATATAACTCAACTGTGTCTAAATAATGTAAACTGATCATACAAAGTCCAAGTGTATTAAATTGCATGGTAAAGAATAAATGTGCAAATGAAATAAGTCCAAATGCCCCGGAAGACGTCCTCTTTGTGACGAAATCGATAGGGCGGAAGTGCTGTCTCGCAGTCACCGCTGATTGTAGGAACGGCTTTTCTCTGCATGCAGTGAGATTTCATCTGACAACTTGTAAGTGCAATAATTCATTAAACTTTATGGTTTTAAATGATATCACACTATTGCGGCTTTTTTTACTTCTATTGAGCGACACGGATGCTCCTTGGAGGATAGGACTCTGGAAGCTGACCGCTGTGACCCAGTGGAGGTCTGTATCCACACAGGCGTCTCCTGACTCCCTATAATAAGGGGTCCAGGAGTTCCGGTAAGGATACATCTATATAGCTGGAGGAACTTTCACTTCAGTGGTGGTGTGGTGGATGTTCACACATTTATGAATGTTTTGGAGAAGATTGGCACTTATTTCTTTGCACGTAACTGGATTTATTTGGACCTATTTAATTTGCACATTTATTCTTTACCACGCGATTTAATACACTTGGACTTTGTATAATCAGTTTACATTATTTTGACACAGTTGAGTTATATGCATTTTATACACGAGCGCAACTTTTTTGTTTTTATATAATCAGGCTTATGTGGTGATAATACTGTATAGTAGATATTGTGCACTCTATGAAGGGGCACAGCGGCATAAGCTAGTTCAAGGACAAATCCATATCATACCGGTGGTTCATTCCTTTGGGTGCTTTTGTCTGAAGGTTGTATATCCACCATACTTCACGCAATAAAAATTGGTGATGTATATTCCCGCCTCAGGAAGATGATTCAATCCTTTCTAACCCCATAAAGGAGAAGGATGCCATATTACCGCTGTGCTTGTACTTAAAGTGCTTAGACACATTTGCCATTGCTGTATGATGCCCATTGGTAATATTCAGCTATTCTTATTTTTGGCAATCTAGAAGTACAACCCACATACTGTTTGTTACATTTACTGCACTCCACAACATAAACCACGTTGTCTGCGCCATGTAATTCCTAATGGTAAATTGTTGTCCAGTAGCACATGAGACAATCGACTTTTTGGAGTGCCTATTACAGAAGCAAGCGACATGTACTTGTGCCGCATATATATGACCCCACTGTACTTAACCACGTTTTTGTACGCTGATTGGACTCAAAGAGACTATGGGATAAAATATTGCCTAATGTCTTAGAAAATCTACAGCCTGTTGTTAAAATAGGTGCAAGAGCACTATCTGTGAAGAGAATAGGTAGATATTTCTGGATGATATTTTTAATTTCATTGAACTCTATAGATAAATTGGTAACAAGCGTAACCGAACTCTGTTCTCTGGATTTACTTTTCTCTTTGACTCTCCTATAGCCAGTTTTCTCTAACAGTGTATGTCTGCTCTTCTCAGAAGCCAAGCGAGCTGCTTTTTTGATATTCCATTTGTCATAATGTCATGACTTTAGTCTAGATGCTATAATATCGCATTCTTAATTATGGCCAAAATATGTAGAGCAGTTTTGCCTGGCCCTAGTGAATTCACCTTTTGGAATATATCGCTTGGTGTGTGTGGGATGGAAGCTGGAAGCTAATAGTAACGTGTTGCCCACACACTCTTTGCAATATGTACAGGTATTCATTGTGCCTCGCATGGCATCTCCTGTCAAGGTAATGTCTAGGAAGTTAATGATTTTGTCATGACTTTCTGAACTAAATTCTAAATTTAGCCGATTCTCATTAACCCGAGACACAAAGGAAATGCGCTCCTGCGGGGAGCCTTTTCAAACAAAGAGCATATTGTGTATATGTCTGTCTACCACCAGACAGAACCTGTATATGGGTTGGCAAACGAGAAGAGAAAATTCTCCTTCCATCCCATGTACAGGTTCGACAGGGACGGTGAAAATGGGTCCCCATCAAAGCTCCTGTACATTGGAGATAAAAAAACCTGATCAAACATAAAATAGTTATGTTTAAGGAGGAAATCAACCACCATAACTAAAAATTCTACAAGGGCTGCATCGTATGTGCTGTACTGTATTACATGGTATTGAAGGACTTTGATGGCGAGGTCGTGTGGAATGCACAAATATAATGACTTAACATCTAAAGTGAACCATGAATAGCTGTCCTCCCATTTAACGTCTTGTATATGTTTCAGTACTGTGGAGGTATCCCTAATATACCCTGGTAATCTGGTAACAATGGCTGTCCCAGTTTTTCGAACAAGGGAGCCGATACCTGCAACTATGGGTCTCCCTTGTACAAGTGTGGTCAACCCCACTGTGTTTTAATAGATTATGGGAAAGCTTGAGCACGGGTCAACTTTTTATTTCTGTCTTTGTCAGTTAGAGATGGTTTCCTACTTTTTGTCCTGATGACAACGTTGGTGAAATATCCCAAGACCACATAGCAAATAAAAAAAGATTTTGAGCCACACTTTTTCTTCAATTGCTATTTATCTAGAAGTGCCTTCAGTTATTTTCCGAGCAGTTGAGGAACGGCATAATGCACGGCACTCTATTGCGCAGATAATTCTGCTTATGAAGCCATTGCTTTTTGGTCAAGCATTCCCACCTCCTGCTCCTGACAACTTGATGATCCAATATCTGTATTTGATTGAGGTCCCAGGTTTTAGGGATTTTGCAGAATTTTAAAGATAAGTAAAGGTATATGTAAGCATCTCTATGTACCTGCAGTTAAAGCCTGCTGTTTTGAATGACTTCTTTAACACAGTTACACTTTATATTAACTTTATCATAAAACTAACGACAGAGAAACAAATGTGTTTCTGGTTTCCCTGAACATTTTATGCAATCCAACCTCTTTATCGCTATATGAAGTTTGCACAGAGATATGTTGTCTATCTGAAATAAATAAAAGCGTAGTTTAGAGGACAAACAGCTGGCACATATCAACATAGTCCCATAGGTCAACCCCACACAAACTGCTTCCAGTCAAAAGATTGCAAGAATAGCATAAGAAAATAAAGCAGTCCTTATGGTGCTGGAACATTACAATAACTGGAACAAGTTTGGAAGAAACTGATCCTATTTTAGAGATGGATTTCCTTTCCTGATTTCCAAGCCAAAAGCTGGAAATTTTGTTATAATGAAATATGAAATTACTCATATTACACTATGATGGAGAGCACTCTGCTGTGTGCAAAGGAATAAAAACAGATTAAAGTGACAGTTTATTGGCCAAAAACACACTAAGCAGTTTACTCACTCAAAAATATGCTATGAATAAAGGTGGGTGGGAGAGGTTTAAAAATATAACAATTTATTAAATAATCCCAGTGGAAAAATAACATTGCTCCTAAGAATGTGTTTTACACATGTCTCGGGCTGTTTTTATTTGTGTGTTTTTTATCACTCTTCCAGTTTTTTTTTTCATTAGGTTAGGGTAGCTGCAGATTAGTAGATCGATGAAGTACATCTACTATAAAAAGTTTATTCCTGTTCTGTATTGAGCCTTAACATTAAAAAAATATAGTGGTTTTGCACACATTTTCTTTCCTTATTTATTATATTGAGTGCAAAAAAAAAATACATATTTAAATTCATATTTTGTATTCTCAGTTTTATTCAGAAGATGAAACTGCATGTTAACCTCTGAAGGTTTGTGGGTAAATCCAAGAGCAACATTAATGTGATTGTACACGATCACCTTGTAAAACAACCCATTCAATTTAAAATTGAAATGAAAGACAAAACATTTGTGTATAGATATAAATTATAAATACTTTTTTTTCCTTTTTTTGAAAAATAGTTTTTATTCGTTTTACAATCAAAAATACAAAACAGGTACCCGACAAACATCACACAAAACACAATTACTGGTGTAATCAGTAATAAAAGTACAGACAGTACAAAAAAACAGAGCAAAATCAGTACAAAATCCACCCCCCTCCCCCCTTTGTGCAATACCACCCAGGAGTGATGACCAGATCCGAAAAAAAACAGAATGACATAACAATTACTTTAATATCCACATAACAAGCAATGTCTACTAACAGCTACAGGCTCATGCACACAGGATGTTTTAAAAACACCAGCATTACAGCAGCGCTTAAAACGCAAGTGTTTTCATGTTTAGCCGCATAATGTAAAAACACCTAAAAACGTCAGGCGCGGCTAAACGTGTTTTTGGTTTTTACTGCTCCTGGAAGCACAGGCTGTCATTTTTTGTTCTACTGCCCCTAAACGTTTATTCCTCCAAACACCTCTGACAGTTTATATGTGGATGGACACATAGGCTAACATGGAGGAGCTTTTAGAGGCAGTTAAAAACAAGTCAAATGCCCCTAACAGCAGCTGTGAAAATGTCCAGTGTGCATGAGCCCTAAAGCCTTCAAGTACGCTGTCCATAACCTAAAGCCATGTACCATAAAGCAACCAGCACCCAAAGCACATCTGTGTGACAGATTTCATCACTTGTTGTCAAAGTCAGACCTGCCTCATGTCAAGGTGGAAGAGTCAGATGTCCAACTTTGCCATACATTTTCAAACTTTTTGCAAAAACCTCTGTTCAGGTAAGTAGCTTTGTAAAATGGCAATGCCTTATTAATTAAGGCTTTCCAAAAGTCTAGTGATGGGGCAGCTATTGTTTTCCAATGCAGTAGAATTGCTTTCCGTACATAAAACAAAGTGACAGATAATAGTGTTCCCTGTGCTCTCAATGGGGCCCCTTTCTTCTTGCATAAGTGTTCACATTCCCTCTGTTCTCAGCTGCATCAGAGCTAGGGGGAGGAGAAGCAGCAGCACACTGAGCTTCCCAGTGAAAGGCTGTGGAAGGGTGCGGGGCGTGGGTGTACAAATACTTTTTGTATCCTTTTTTTCATGCAAGTACATGGTACAGCAGGCACATATCAGGAACATTAAACACAGGGGTAACAAACACTTTAAGAGAGAGTCTAATTAGAAAGGCTCTCTGTAGAATAGATCAAGTAACATGGAGACATCTCCACTTTTTTATTCTAGGTTGTAACACTGTAGATCAGTGGTTCTCAACTCCGGTCATCGGGACCCACCAACAGGCCAGATTTTAAGTATTACCTTGGAGAGATGCAGACTAGAATACTGCAATCACGGAGCAGCAAATGATATCACCTGTGATGTCTTTCAGTTATCCTGCAAACCTGGCCTGTTAGTGGGTCCCGAGGACAGGAGTTGAGAACCACTGCTGTAGATGGTAAAAGCTCTGTATATAAAGTATTTTGTTTCAAATAGCACATTCTGAATTTCGTTTTCACAATTCTACACAACTAACTTGATTGCTGTCTGTTAAAAAAAATGGAATGTTGTGGATCAAGGGAGATGATGCTGGCAATAACATGAGAACATGAGCCCAATCTAGAAATGATAAAACAAGTAGAGGCTGCCACCACTGAAAAATTAAATATTGAGAGAGATCCACAATCCTCATACTTCTATTCAGAAAAGTCTGTTTCCCAGCAGAAAGCATGCCAGTACATGGGCTTATGTAAACACATATGCTATTTTTTAGCAGTTAAAAGATTAGCTAAACCCTTCGGTTCACCTACAATGTTAGTACAGCCACATACAATAACAAGTTCACGGTTTCTCTTCTAATTTGTACATACATTAGAACAATTTTAAAAAATCCTGTTACGTGGAAAACATTTGATTCAAAATATATATAGCAGTTCATCACAATTTAGACTATTTGCTAAAGCTGCAGAGTGCAAAATCAAACTCACTCCTGCACAGAAATCAGCTTCTAAGCTCAGCTTGTTCAATTAAGCTTTGGTAATAAAACCTGGAAGCTGATTGGTTTCTGTGCAGAAGTGAGCCTCTAGCTTTAGGCCCCTTTCACATCAGAAGCGCTTTACAGGTGTATTTTTTAGCTAAAAACAGCGCATGTAAAGCGCCCATAAACTGCCTCCTTATGCACCCCAGTGTGAAAGCCTGAATGCTACGCTTGCAGGATGGTAAAAAATCTCCTGCAAGCCGCATCTTTGGGGCGGTGTGGGAGTGATGTATACACCGCACCTCCATTGCCCCTGCCCATTGAAATGAATGGGCATCGCTTCGGAAGCGCCGCTAGTCAGCTCTTTTAACCCCTTTTTAACCCCTTGTGGGGAGGTTAAAAGGGCAGTTGCCCAAATAACGGCGCTTTTCCGCTAACGCTCGGGCAGCATAGGTGTGAAAGTAGCCTTAGTAAGTAAACTCTAACAAGACTTCACCTTGTCACTGGTTCTATAGGGCAGCAGGTGTTTTGTATACATACTCAAATACCATAAAAAAACAAGGGGATAATGGGCATGAACTACTTTTTTCTCATTACTCCCTATTGGTTCTGTGGTAACCTTTTTTAACCCCTTCCTTACCGGGCACTTAAACCCCCCTCCTGCCCAGACCAATTTTTGGCTTTCAGCGCTGTCGCATTTTGAATGACAATTGCGCGGTCGTGCGACGTTGTACCCAAATAAAATTTGCGTCCTTTTTTTCCCACAAATAGAGCTTTCTTTTGGTGGTATTTGATCCCCTCTGCGCCATTTCTGATCGCCGCTATAAACAAAAAATGAGCGACAATTTTGCAAAAAAGAACAATATTTTTTACTTTTTGCTAAAGTACAAATCCATTAAAAAAAATATTCATCAGTTTTGGCCGATATTTATTCTTCTACATATTTTTGGTAAAAAAAAAATCGCAATCGGCGTATATTGATTGGTTTGCGCAAAAGTTATCGCGTCTACAAACTGGGAATTGATTTATGGCGTTTTTATTATTTTTTTTTTTTTTACTAGTAATGGCGGCGATCTGCGATTTTTATCGGGACTGCGATATTGGGGCGGACATGTCGGACATTTTTGACACATTTTTGGGACCAATGACATTTATACAGCGATCAGAAATTTAAATGTCCACTGATTACTGTATAAATGTCATTGGCAGTGAAGGGGTTAACCAGCAGGGGGCAGTGAAGGGGTTAACAAATGTTCCCTGGGTGTGTTCTAACTGTGGGGGGGCAGGGCTGGCCGGGACATAACAGATCTAACTGATCCCAGTGACAGGGATCAGTAGATCTGCTATGTCCCCTGTCACAGAACGAGGAACCGCCGTGTTTACAACGGCGGTTCCCCGTTCTGAGGCTCCTGAAGGAGATCGGCGGGTCCGGGCGGACATCGAGTCCGCCCGAGGCCGCTGCTGCCACTAGGGGGCGCGCGAGGAGCGCGCACAGGGGGCGATGTCCATGGACGTCGTCCCGGCATTCCAGATCCGCGCTGGAGCCGTACTATGGCAATAGCGCGGATCTGGAGTGGTTAATAAGGCAATTTAATTTTGGGCATATGTTTTTGGTGTATTTTGGCCCTGTGTCTACTGTAGAAATTATTATTGCACAGTCATATATTGATTTATTATTCGCCCTGTTTATATGATATTTGAGTATATTGGACACAAGACAATTGCTGCCTCTATAAGACCAGTCATAAAGTGCAGCGTAATTGTGATAAACTAATGTTTGTGTTTGCTCTTTATTGCAAGCCATTTTTATAATAACTCACTAATTATTATTATTATTTTACAGGATTACTCAGTGCTTTACAACATAAAAGGGAGACAGTACCGTTTCAATACAATACAATACAAGAAGGTTAAGAGGGCCCCTCTCATAAGACCTTACAGTCTAAAAAGGGTGGGGCAAGTGGTACAGAAGGTTGTAACTGTGGGGGGTGAGCTGATGGAAGTGATAAAAGATTAGTTGGAGACATGATAGGCTTCCATGAAGAGATGAGTTTTCAGGGATCGCCTAAAAGGCAGCCAGAGTAGGAGATAGCCGGACAGATTGAGGTGGAGAGTAGAGGGGTAGAGAGTTCCAGAGGATGGGAGAGGCTCTGGAGAAGTCCTGGAGGTGAGCATGGGAGGAGGAGACAAGAGGTCTTGAGAGTAGGAGGTCTTGAGAAAAGGACAGTTTGGGTGATATTTGGAAACAAGATTGGTGATGTAGCTGGGGGCAGTTGTGAATGGCTTTGTATGTTATTGTTAGTATTTTGAATTTAATTTGCTGGGGAAGCCAGTGTAGGGATTGACAGAGAGGGGTGACAGACACTGAGTGGTTGTTAAGGTAGATGAATCTGGCGCTGAAAGGACAGGTCAGAGTCTAGGATTACACCTACTACCCTGGCTTGAGGGGAGGGATTTATGGTTGAATTATTGGCCTTGATAGAATTTATACACGTACTTTTTTACACTATTTTAGTCTTCTATACCATAACTTTTTCATTATACATGTAGCCGGGTGCCTGGGTGTGAAGCTTCCCCCCAATCTGCCGCTGAAAACTGTGATAGAGCACCTGGAAGAGCGGGCTGTGCTTTCTATGCCCACTCTACTTCTCCACTCACCTGCTACTTTGTAGCGGATGAGAGGAGCAGTGCAGGTTGCATGTCAGCTCTCTCCCTTCACCGTGCTGTGCAAGGGATCGGGGCTATGTAAAATCCCCCTTGATATTGCCCCCCCTTACCTTCTGGTAATGGTGGTTTGGATCCAGTTAGGACAAGTGGTGATAGAGTTAAGACCGCAGTATATACAGAGTTTGACTTGGGCACCAAAACTAATGAATATATTTGATAATGTGTGCAAACCAAACACTCTGTTTTAACATAAAGTGATAGACAGGGTCAATTTGGTTGTTTTGTAGGCTGGCTGGTAAATGTGCCGGGAAATCTTTAGTTTGTTTGTGAAAAATGATGATGCAGTCTCTGAGGACTCTGGGACATGTAGTTACTAACTGCTAAAACCAATGGCCATTACTCCATACTCCTACTGCTTGACCGGCCTGCCACCTTTGATACCGTTGACCTGCTCCTTCTCAATAAACTCCATTTCCTTGGCCTCCAAGATTTTGCTCTATCCTGGTTCTCCTCCTACCTATCACAGCACTCCTTGAGGGTTACCTACAACTCTGTCTCCTCCTCTCCATTGCCCCTTTCTGTTGGGGTCTCCCAAGACTCTGTTCTTGAACCCCTTCTCGTCTCTATCTGCACCTCTTCCCTTGGTCACTTGATAACCGCCCACAGCTTTAAATACCATTTATATGCCAATAACACCCAAATCTATCTGTCTGCTCCTCACCTCACTCCTTCAGTCTCCTCTCACATTACTAACTTACTAACTAACATATCAGCATGGATGTCACACCACTTACTTAAACTAAGTCTCTAAAACCGAGCTAGTAATATTCCCTCCCGCCTGTGCCCCCCTCCATGACTTTTCCATCAAAATCAATAATGCAACTATCAATCCCTCCCCTCATGCTAGGGTATTAGGTGTAATCCTAGACTGTCCTTTCAGCCTCAAATCCAAGCGCTGTCGAAAGCTTGTAGACTTCACCTCAGTAACATCTCTAAAACACGCCTTTTTAACAAATGAAACTACCAAGCTACTCATTCACTCCCTTGTTTTCTCTCGCCTTGGCTATTGCAACTCCCTTCTCATTGGCCTACCTCTCCATAGTCTATACCCTCTTCAGTCTATCATCAATGCTGCTGCTAGACTTATCCACCTTACCATTCACTCAGTGTCTGCCACCCCTCTCCGCCAATCCCAACACTGGCTCCCAATCGCCCAGCGAATTAAATTCAAAATACTAACCACGACGTACAACGCCATTCACTACTCTGCTCTGAGCTATATTACCAATCTTGTCTCCAAACATCACCCAAACCGGTCTCTCTGCTCCTCTCAAGACCTCCTACTCTCAAGCTCCCTTGTCTCCTCCTCCCATGCTTGTCTCCAGGATTTCTCCAGAGCCTCTCCCATCCTCTGGAACTCTCTACCTCAACCTGTCCGGCTATCTCCTACTCTAGCTGCCTTCAGGCTATCCCTGAAAACTCATTTCCTCAGGGAAGCCTATAACGCCTCCAACTAATCTTTTACCACTTCCATCAGCTCATTACCCACAATTACAAACTTTTCTAACACCTGCCCCGTCCTATAAGATTGTAAGCTCATCTGAGCAGGGCCCTCTTAATCCTCTTGTATTGTACCTTTATTGTCTCCCTTTTATATTGTAAAGTTCTGCTTAACCACTTCCCGCCCGGCGCATTGACAAATGACGTCCGGGCGGGGGGTTCATTATCCTGACTGGACGTCTATTGACGTCCTCAGGATAATGCGCGATCGGTGGTGCCGTGGGTCAGTCTGACCCACCGCATTACCGACCGAGGTAAAAGGCTTCGATCCGAAGCCTTTTACCATGTGATCAGCCGTGACCAATCACGGCTGATCACAGTGTAAATAGGAAGAGCCGTTGATCGGCTTTTCCTCTGCTCAAGTCTGCAGACCTGAGCAGCGGAGAGCCGATCGGCTGCTCTTCTGACAGGGGGGGGCTGCGCTGAACGTTTATCAGCGCAGCCACCCTCAGGATCACCCCACTGGACCACCAGGGAGCCGGATCAGGACCCCCAGGGAGCCCCCCTCCCAGACAGCGCAAGGAGGCCGCCCAGGACCACCAGGGAAGTCATGCAGAGGCCACCCAGGACCACCAGGGTGCCCCCACTAGACCACCAGGTAAGGGCCATATTATGCACTGTAGGGATGGCACTGTGCCCATATATGATGACTGTCAGTGCCATCCCTAACAGTGCTTGTTGCACCAGTGCCCACCTGTGCCAGCTATCAGTGCCCACCTGTGCCAGCTATCAGTGCCCACCTGTGCCACCTAAAAGTGCCCACCTGTGCCACCTAAAAGTGCCCCCTATACGCCGTGACTACCTGTGAGGATCCGCCGTGACTATTCACCGTGACCCGTGACTATCCCCCGTGAAAATCCACCGTGTCCACCCGTGAAAATCCACCGTGTCCACCCGTGACTATCGACCGTGTCCACCCGTGACTATCGACCGTGTCCACCCGTGACCACGTTGTTCGTGACAATCCCTACCGTGACTGTCAGTAGTATATACCCGTGTCACGGTAGGGATGTCACGTATTATACCGGGAATGGACCACCAGATCACCCCCGTGGGACCACCAGGACCCACCGGAGACGTACTGAAGGGACCACCAGGACCCGCCGGAGGAACGCGACAGACCCTCCCCCCG
>BLSH010272176.1:310253-342725 GCA_018402905.1 Glandirana rugosa | reverse complement strand
GTGTCTGGTCTGTCGTTGTCGAAACGTAAGGGACTCGACGTGACGGGACTAGATGCCATTTAAAGTGACCTTTTCTGTCAAGAGAGGAGGAAACCACACGTCTTTTAAACCCATATCTTCTGGTACCGAGGTAAGTGAACATAACACAACGTGGCGAACTATTGATGTAATAATAATATGCCTTAAATATATCGCGGTTGTCAAATTGGTGAAGTTATGGCCCGTGAATCCTGTGAAGGGCGGGTCTGGTTAAAAGTCGAAAGTCACGAAAACGCTAAGCTTACTCTTAACGCGCCAGCACGCTGCGACGTGGGTTTGTTTGAAAAACAGTAAAACAAGGGTGTTTATCCAGGGGTGATCAAATACCACCAAAAGAAAGCTCTATTTGTGGGAACAAAATGACAAAAAGTTTGTTTGGGTGCAGCGTCGCACGACCGCGCAATTCTCATTCGAATCGCAAAAGCACTGAAAGCTGAAAATTGGTCTGGGCGGGAAGTGTCCTAAGTGCCCGGTATTGAAGTGGTTAAACTGTTGGCGCTATATAAATTCCGTATAATAATAATGTAGTTATCAAGCGGTGCAACACAATACAAGTGAATGGAGCCATGGTCTTCTATACCCAAATTTTCTGCACACCAAAGGAGGAGAGAACTGTCTTTTCCAGTGAAATTTACCGTAGATCAGGGCAGTGCAGCTCAGGGAATGCAAAGCTGTTGCTGTCTGGTCTGTGCCCCACAGAGAGAAAGGACTTGTAAGAGCTGGGCCAGAGCTACTGATGACCTGCATGAGGACTGGATTCCTGAGAGTTGTGCAGACTTTGGAGCAATGTGCATCACCAGTGTACATGAGAGACTGAATCACACAGAGTCACTGTGCCCTGGAACCAGAGCTGGGAGTCCTGTTGCCGTGTGTGTCTACTACCAGTGAGGACTGCATCATGAGGCCCTGATCATGAGGACTGAGCCTTCTGGGATAACCAACAAATAATATGGGACTGGACCCACTGCATACCAGGAGTAGTGAGTGGAACAACCCAGCCTGATCCCCTACTGCCCACAGATAAAACCCATAGAGACTGCCCCTTACTTTACAGCCCACCAGCCATCCCTGTACAGTCTTAAAGGGATAGCATTACATGAACCACCTTACAAATGCGCCCCAACGGTAGCCAGCTTAAATCTTCTAGTTAAGGCACCAAGTACTTTACAGCCATTCCTAGGGGTACCTCTATCAGTAATGTGCACCCCTACCCACTCTTAGGGGTGTATGTGAAGAGTACACTTGGTAACTTTTTTTAATAGCTATTGCCAAGAGTTACAGTGAGGTTTTTCTTTGTGCCATTCATGCTTTCACAGTTGATTTTGTTCTTATGTTTGTTCTTCTATGCTATGTATATTAGTCTAATGGAGTTTAGCCTTATTGTGGTGTAAGTCAATGGCCATAGGTGAGGCTAATATTCAGTTAATCTAACGTATTCATTGCCTTGTTCACTGTTCTATGCATTGCATTTTGCTTGCCTTGCAATAATACATTTTCTTTATTCCCCATCAAGCATCTTGTGGCCTGTTTCCTGTGTGCTAATACAGTTATGATATCACAACATATACTAATGCCTAAGCTAACCTAGGTCCTTGCAGCACACTAAGATATATGCAGGTATGTCAGTGGGAACAAAGTGGTTACAGAGTCATGGCAAAGACTAGAGTAGTGGTTCTCAACTCCTGTACTCGGGACCGACTAACAGGCCAGGTTTGCAGGATAACTGAAATGCATCACAGGTGATATAATTTGCTGCTCAATGATTGCAGTAGTCTAGTCTGCATCTCCCCAAGGTAATACTTAAAATCTGGCCTGTTGGGTCCTGAGGACAGGAGCTGAGAACCACTAGACTAGAGGACCCACCATACAAAGTCGCTCCTGCAGGGTAGCACTACATACATTTGAAACTTTGCATTTTTTTAATCTGATATTTTCCATTTTGCGATTTTCAATGTGCTTTCCTTTAATCGGAAGCTTTTTTTAACGCAAAAGCACTTCAAAAACTTCTCAGTGTGAAAGCAGCCAGTTAGCTGTTGTTTCCTTGCAATCCCTCCTTACTCTATTTACCTAAACATGAACAGTCACCCAATGTAACATTTTGTGTTCAGGGCTGTGGTAGCTGCACAGATGCTCTAGCGCAGTTAAAGTGGGGTTCCACCCAAAAGTGGGACTTCCGCTTATATGCTTCCCCCCCCCATCTGGTGCCACATTTAGCACCTTTCAGGGGGAAGGGGGAAACGTGGACCTGTTTTTGACAGGTCCCCTTCCCCAATTCCGAGAGACGGGGAAGCGCCTCCTCCTCCTTGCCCCACCGCCGGGCCAATAAGAAAGCGCAGCGCGCTTTGCGCATGCACAGTAGTACTTAAGGAGGCCTGCCCCCTGCCAATCCAGATTGGGGTTTGGTCAGAGCTCCTGAACTACTTCAGTACAGGACACTTATACCCCCTTCCTGCCCAGACTGATTTTCAGCTTTCAGCGCTCTCATACTTTGAATTTCAATTACTCTCTAATAGAGTTGATCAAACCTCTGGAAGTTCGGGTTCTGCAGGTTCGGCCAAACTTCCGGACAAAGTCCGGGTTCGGGACAGGATTTGACCCGAACTTTGTCCTGGACCCCGAACCCCATTGGAATCAATGGGGACTCGAACTTTTAGGCACAAAAAGGGCTGTAACAAAGTCCTGGCAAGTCCTAGAGGTCTGCAAAAGGAAGGAAAATGGGGGTAAGAGTCGGACAAGTGCCCTACAAAGAAATGGGGATAGGGAAATAACTTAAAATAATTTTTAATCTGAAATCACATAAAAAAAAATGGAGGTGGATGTGGAGTTGTAGGTTGAGGAAGCGGTGAAAGTGGCGGTGGAGGAGGAGGAGGTAGCCAACACTTTTTTTTATTTTTTTTGTGCAAGAATGATGATTTAAAATCATCTCCAAGTTCTATAGGGAAAGTTTCTTCTAGCCGCATAGAGAGCCATATTATTGTTCTAAAATCATCTCCAAGTTCTATAGGCAAAGTTTCTTCCAGCTGCATAGAGAGCCATATTATTGTTCTAAAATCATCTCCAAGTTCTATAAGGAAAGTTTCTTCCAGCCGCATAGAGAGCCATATTATTGTTCTAAAATCATTGATTGGATGAAACTTTCCCTATAGAACTTGGAGATGATTTTAGAGCAATAATCTGTCCCTCTAAGCAACAGCTAGAACCTTTCCCTATAGAACTTGGAGATGATTTTAGAACAATAATCTTTCCCTTAAAGCAACAGCTGGAACCTTTCCCTATAGAACTTGGAGATGATTTTAGAACAATAATCTTTCCCTTAAAGCAACAGACTCTACCTAGTCCAGTCAGATCGTTCTGTGCAGCAGGATGAGGTCTGCAATCTGTCCCTCAAAACAGCAGTACTAGTATCTCTACCTAGTCCACAATCAGATCGTTCAGTAATGCAGGATGAGATGTTCTATAATATCTGCAATCTGTCCCTCACAGAGCGAGCAGCATCCTCTCCCTAAACTATCCTGAGAGCATATGACATGCAGCACGGTGACTCCAGCCCCATATAGAGGCTGTGTCACATGATGCACTGGCCAATCACAGCCATGCCATTAGTAGGCATGGCTGTGATGGCTTCTAAGGGCAAACCAATGAAACACTTGTTGATTGCCTGCCCTTGGCAGCTATTCAACAGGTGGAATCAAATACCAGAACCCCGAACTCGAAACCCAGACTTTTTTTGAAATGTCCGGGTTCGTGTCCCGGACACCCCAAAGTTCGGTACGGACCCGAACTTTACAGTCCGGGTTCGCTCAACTCTACTCTCGAATGCTACACTGTACCCAAACACATTTTCTTCTCACAAACAGAGCTTTATTTTGGTAGTATTTAATCACTACTGGGTTTTTTATTTTTTTGCAATGTTAGAGAAAAAAGAGCAAAAACTTTGAAAAAAAAAAACACTTTTTTAGTTTCTATTGTACAATTTTGCAAAAAAAGTAAATTTTCTTCATAAATGTGGGCCAAAATTTCTACTGCTACACATCGTTGGTAAAAATAACCCAAATTAGTGTATATTATTTAGTCTCTGTGAAAGTTATAGAGTCTATGAGCTATGGTGCAAATCATTGAAAATTTATGACACCTGATGTACTGACCACCTATCTCATTTCTTGAGACACTAACAAGTACAAATACCCCCAAATGACCCTTTTTGGAAAGTACACATTCCAAGGTACTTAGTAAGAGGCATGGTGAGTTTTTTGAAGTTGTAATTTTTTTCCCCACAATTCTTTGCAAAATGAAGACTTTTTTTTACACAAAATTGTCATAATAACAAGTTATTTCTCACAAACAGCATATGCATACTTGCAATGACACTCCAAAATACATTCTGCTACTCCTCCTGAGTATGGTGATACCACATGTGTGAGACTTTTACGCAACCTGGCCACATACAGCCGCCCAACATCCAAGTAGCACCTCCAGACGTTTTACGAGCATAAATTACACATCTAATTTGATGATGACCTACCACACTTTTGAAGGCCCTGAAGCAGCAGGACAATTGAAAAGCGCACAAAATGACTCCATTTTGGAAAGTAAACACCCCAACATATAATCTTTGAGGCATAATGAGTCTTTTGAACAGTTATTTTTTTTCCAGAAGTTTTTGGAAAATGTGTAAAATAATGAAAACATATTTTTTTTAACACAAAGTTGTTCATTTATAAGATATTTCCAACACATAGCATGCATATAGCAAAAATGACACCCCAAAATACATTCTGCTACTCCTCCTGAGTATGGCGATATCACATGTGAGAGACTTTTACACAGCCTGGCCACATACAGAGGGCCCAACATTGAAGTAACACCTTTGCATTCTACGAGCATAAATTACACATCTCATTTCTCAACCACCTATCACATTTTTGAAGGTTCTGGAGTACCAGGACAATGGAAACGTATACAAAATGACCCCATTTTGGAAATAGAACATCCTAGCGTATAGTCTACAAGGCATAATGAGTCTTTTGAACATGTTTTTGGAAAATGTAAAAAAAAAATTAAAATAGTTTTTTTTTACAAAAAGTTGTCCATTTATTATTATTATTATTATTAGTATTATAACACAGGATTTATATAGCGCCAACAGTTTACACAGCGCTTTACAACTTTAGGTTAGACAGTACAAATACAATACACTTAAATACAGTAGGAGTAAAAGGGCCCTGCTCGTTAGAGCTTACAATCTAAGAGGGAAGGTCAAGAGATTCAAGAGGTAGTAACTGTGGGGGATGTGCTGATGGAGAAGATAAATGTACGGTTGTTAGGTGGGAGCTAGATAGACTTCTCTGAAGAGATGAGTTTTCAGGGATCGTCTGAAGGTGGACAAAGTAGAAGAAAGTTGGACAGATTGGTGTAGAGCATTCCAGAGGATGGGAGAGGCTCTGGAGAAGTCCTTGAGACAAGCATGGGATGAGGTGACAAGAGAGCTAGAGAGTAGGAGGTCTTGGGAGGAGCGAAGTGATCGATTTGGTTGGTATTTTGCGACCAGGTTAGTGATGTAGCTGGGGGCCAAGTAGTGGATGGCTTTATAAGTTATTGTTAGCATCTTGAATTTAATTTGTTGGTTGAGTGGCAGCCAATGAAGGGATTGACATAGGGGAGTAGCAGACGCCGAGCGGTTTTTAAGGTAGATGAGCCTGGCAGCAGCATTCATAATAGACTGAAGTGGAAATAGCCTATTTAGAGGTAAGCCAGTGAGGAGGGAGTTGTAGTAGTCGAGGCGAGAGATGACCAGGGAGTGGATCAGAGTCTTTATGGTGTCATTGGTTGGAAGGGGCGTATTTTGTAGATGTTGCGGAGGTTGAGGCAGCAAATTTTGAATAGCGATTTGATGTGGGGCCAAAGGGTTAGTTCGGAGTCCAGGATTACACCTAGGACCTTGGCATTGGGGTGATGGGTTGATAGTTGAGCCGTTGATTTTGAGAAATCTGAGGAAGTGGCAAGTGGGGGAGGAAAGATCATAAGCTCAGTTTCGGATAGGTTGAGTTTGAGGAAGTGATGAGACATCCAGGCCGATATGTCAGTTAGTAAGTTGGTGATGCGTGAGGATATAGTAGAGAGCTGGGGGTGGAGAGATAGATTTACGTATCATCAGCATAGAGATGATACTGAAAGCCATGGGAGGCAATTAATTGATCCAAGGAGGAGGTGTAGATTGAGAAAAGGAGAGGTCCAAGAACAGAACCTTTGGGGACACCGATGGAGGAAGTAGAGTTGTAGGTAACACTGAAGGAGCGGTGGGATAGGTATGATGAGAACCAGCTAAGAGCACAGTCACGGAGACCAAAGGAGTGGAGTTTTTTTTAAGGAGGAGGGGGTGGTCCACTGTGTCAAAGGCAGCAGAGAGGTCCAGGAGTAGTAGTACAGAATAGTGTCCATTGGTTTTAGAAGTTAGTAGGTCATTTGTGAGTTTAAGGAGAGCAGTTTCCGTGGAGTGGTGAGGGCAAAATCCGGACTGAAGGGGATCAAGAAGTTTGTCCGTGGTCAGATGGTCAGTTTAAAAGATATTTCCAAAACATAGCATGAACATAGCAAAAATGACACCCCAAAATACACTCTGCTACTCCTCCTGAGTATGGTGATACTAAATGTGTGAGACTTTTACACAGCCTGTCCACATACAGAGGCCCAGCATTGAAGTAGCACCTTTAGGCATTCTAAGAGCATAAATTGCACATCTCATTTCTCAACCACCTATTAAACTTTTGAAGGCCCTGGAGCACCAGGACAATGGAATTGCCCACAAAATGACCCCATTTTGGAAAGCAAACACCCTAATGTATAATCTACGAGGCATAATGAGTCTTTTGAACATGTCACCTTTTTCCAGATGTTTTTGGAAAATGTGGAAAAAAAATGAAAACGCATTTTTTTACACAACCTTGTCCATATATAAGATATTTCCAACACATAGCATGTACATAGCAAAAATGACACCACAAAATACATTCTTCTACTCCTCAAGAGTATGGCAATACCACATGTGTAAGACGTTTACACAGCCTGGCCACATACAGAGGCCCAACATTGACGTAGCACCTTCAGGCATTTTAGAAGTATAAATTACACATATAATTTCCTGACAACATATCACAATTTTGAAGGCCCTGGAGCACCAGGGCAATGGAAATGCCCACAAAATTACCCCGTTTTTGAAAGCAAACACCCCAATGTATAATCTATGGGGCATAGTGAAACTTTTGAACCGTTAATTTTTTTCCAGTTTTTGGAAAATGTGGGAAAAAACGAAAACACATTTTTTTACACAAAGTTGTCCATTCATAAAATATTTCCAACACATAGCATGTATATAGCAAAAATGACACCCCAAAATACATTCTGCTACTCCTCCTGAGTATGGTGATACCACATGTGTGAGACTTTTACACAGCCTGGCCACATACAGAGGCCCAACATCCAAGTATCACCTCCAGGTGTTCTAGGGACATAAATTACACACATAAATTCCTGCCAACCTATCACATTTTTAAAGGCCCTTCATATTTCTAACACATAGAATGTATTGTACATACCAAGTACAAACCAAAATACATTCTGCCGAGCAAAGAGTAAAGAAAAGATTACAGCAGTGCATTGGGGAAATATCTCACTGCCTGTGATTAGTGCAGCTCAGGGTTCACTTCCTGGAGGACTCGGGCATGTTCGGTTCCGAACACCCCCGTGCCCATCCTCACTGCCCGCAGTCACCAGTCAATCCCTAGGCCACTCCCCGACCCAGAATCAAAACAATCAGGCCTGACCAAATTTACCTCACCTAACGCATAAATCTCTAAGCACCTACCTACTGTAGAGGGCGTTACACTTGTACAATGATGCTTTCTTTTGATGGCACCAGTTAAAGAGGAGGTAAAAGGTAATTATATGACCCTGAGCAGGTGTTCTAATCTAGATGGCGATGTGACCATTATGTCTGGAAAAGGTCTTTCAAAAATGTAGTGACACTGTCCTGTTGCTTAAACCCCATCATATTTTATTCCCAGGGAACTGAAATTTTGGCCCCTTGCCAGTCCTTTTGAATTACAAATGTCTTCCTTGTTTCTACTATACAGCCTTTTGCTAATTGAATTGAATATTTTCTGTTTATATGTTAAACTATTCTAGCTATTCAGTGTGTGAACTCCTCCATTCCTGGCATATGTGAGATAATTGATGCAGTCAAGCACATTGGCAAGATCTAATACTTGGGGAATAGAGTGTAGTTATGGATTCTTGGTGCAATTGTACTGTCATATGATAAATCACATCCTCTGTTTTAACCCTGTAAATGCCAGACTACTGTGCTGCAACCGCATGAATTATATGTGTTTGCAGGATGTTTGTGGTATGGCCCCAGTCACTTGAATGCCCAAAGAAAAGCATGGCGCCTCAGCATTTGTAAACTGCCATCCGGTGGCCTATGCAGCATGGGGGGGGGGGGGGGGTGTTGGTGGTACAACTGTGGCTCAAACGCCTGGATGAAGTAATTGTGAGAAGCAACCTGAGAAGCAAGGGAGAGCTTTGCAGTGTGGCATAACTACATAAACACTTGTTTTCTGTTCACAATATATGGTAGAATAATTCCATAGACAATAGAATAATACTCCCATAATACATGGGATTTCCATACATGGAAGACTGAAGTTTTTAACATTTATTTGAGATGTATGTAGACTGGTATACCAAGGCACCTTTTTCATTCCAGAAAGCATATACAGGCGGTCCCTGGGTTACAAACAAGATAAGAACTGTAGGTTTGGTCTTAAGTTGAATTTGTTTGTAAGTCGGAACAGGTATACTTTTTCAGTGTACCTTCAACCAAAAAACTATTATTAAGCTTTTTGGATAGCATAGGGAAGGGTTAACATCCCTGTAATGTTTGTTTTGCTGTCTATGTTTCTGTTCAGAAGATTTTACCTCGCTTCCTGTCCCAATGATAATTGGATTTTGAAAATTTTGGGTTGTTGTGGAAACAAACCTTGGTAATAAAACATCAGTGGAGACACCTTTTCCCCATGATAACTCTTATAGAAGTGAATTTCCCTTCCTAGGGATAGATTTTCTCTCACTTCCTGTTATCTACCTCCATTTGTAAATAGGAGTCATTTGTAAGTCGGATGTTTGTAACTAGGGGACCGCCTGTACTGTAGTTGTGGCTGGATCCCCTTTTGGTCACGCTTATAGTGTAGACGGGAATCTGGTTCATGGCTCTTTTAGACCTTGTTTACACTTATGGTTGGGAGGAAATGCATGTGATGTAAGATTTCAGGGCTTAAAGCAGTCAGGCTGGATTTACACTATTGCGGTGCGAATTCCAGCCTGTTTGCTGTTGAGAAGGACTGGAGCCATCATTTGGCGGCTCCTGTCCGTTCTCGCAGCACAGCAGCTGTCCAGGGAGGGAGGGGGAGGTGCTGCGAGCAGGGAGAAATAGCCCTGTTCAATGCAGAACACATCTCCATGTTAGATGCTTTCCCATTGAACATAATGGGCTGGGAATTCGTTTTCTGTGCAATTCGGGGTGCGAATGCACCGCACTTATGTAAACAGGACACATTGAAAACAATGTGTTTTCAAGTGTTCTGCGAATTGGATGCGGTTTAAGATGCATCCAATGTGTTTTCAAGTGTCCTGCGAATTGTATGTGGTTTAGGCCGCATCCAATTCGCATAGGTGTGAACCCAGCCTCAGTGATGAGGCATTATGTTTCCTCTTCACCTCCTGTCAAAAGCCCTCTGAAAGGGCAAAGCTAGTGTAAACCAGCCATTAGTAAAAAATCTGTTGGTGAAAAAAATGCTTTTTCTGTATTTTAAGAAATTGATAATCCACTAAAATATCATAATATATGTGATATGCTAATATAGTTTTCAATCTCTTGAAATTTACAGCTTTTCATTAAAATAATACCTGGCCTCGCCCATATACGGTAACCGCCATTAAACATTTTAAGCCTCCTGCCATGCTTCATCCCGGGAATCTCTCTTCTCTTCTTTTCTCTCCTTTCCTATCCTTTCCTTTCATTCCTTTTCCTTGCTTTCTTATTCTAGCTCTAAGCGCAGAACCTCAGTCTACTTTTCATAATTTTACAACAATTTTTACTTAGACTCCAGTTTAAGATACAACAATATCAACTAATTTCTTGAGTTATATGCGCTTAAATGATTTCTAAAATAATAAGTGACTTTAATCAATTTTCACTGTTCATTAATTGCTATGATTTTCTCTTCCTTACTGATGAGAATTTTTGAATAACTAATTCTACTTTATTTTGTATGAAATATAATATGTACTTGTTATTGTATGGAGTCCTATGCCTATCTTATGTTCAGATGTATTATCTCTTGTTCTGCTATTGCATTTATTTTTTTTGTATACTGTAGGGGCCAGTTCACAATGAGGCAATCCTAGGCGATTTGCAATCCGACTTGTGTCACCCCAATACGCCTCAAATCGTCTGACATCAGAAATCCCATTGTAATGAATGGAGCCGTCTTAATATGCGCTACTCAAGTCCAAAGCGATTCCAAAAAAGGTTCCTGTACTATTTTCAAGCGGCTTCTAGGCAAATTGAGCCCATAGAAGTCAATGGAAGTTCGCTTCCAAGTCGGATCCCTGTCTATGAAGAAGCGACTTTCCAGGAAGAAGAACATAATTTTGCCAGAAGACACACCTCTCATGTCCCAGGTACTCGTGTTGAAATCGCCTGATATCGCGCAGAAGTCGCGCCGCTTTGCCTTTTCAAATCGCCTCAAGTCGGATCGCCTCAGTGTGAACCGGCCCTTAAACTCCAATAAACAACATTGACAAGGAAAATAATACCTGGCAAATCCTGCCAGGTCCTTGTTTAGGGGGACAATGCCATTGCCCAGTCTTCTAATTGCTCTACTGCATTGCCATTCTGTTTTGCCCTTCTGGTGGAGCCTGTGGGGTTATTTACTGAAGGCAATCAGGCAATTCACTTTGCAAGGGATTTTTTCCCAGAGCTTAGAGCCCTTTCAAACGGGAATGCCCGAGTGTCAGCGGTAAAATGCCCCTGGTTTAGTGGAGCTTTACCGCTGCTATTTGGGCGGCAGCGGGGTGCTTTTAACCCCTAAGAAGGCACTCCCCATTCATTCCAATGGCAGGGGCGGTTTGCGAGCGGTGTATGCACCGCTCCTCCACCGCCCCAAAAATGCTGCTCGCAGGACTTTTTTTCCTGTCCTGCAAGCGCACCGCCCCAGTGTGAAAGCACTTGGGCTTTCACACTGTGGTGGATTAGGAGGCAGTTTAGAAGCGCTTTATAGGTGCTATTTTTATCGCAAAAATGCCTGTAAAGCACCCTCAGTGTGAAAGGGCTCTTGAATGTGTGAATGTGGTGAAATGTTACTTTGCATAACATACCCAATCATGTGCAAGAAAAAAAAATGCATGTTTGTTTGTACATGATTGGATGATTGAAGTCGGCAGAGCTTCACCACTGAGTTCCAAGGGGAAGATTCCCCTGCAAAATGAACAGTTTGTCAACCCTATAAGCGGCTGAGCCAGTGCTCATTGTGTGGGCATGTTCTGTTGTTGTCCCCATCAGGCACTGTAGTCATAGCTGTAGCACGTGGATTTAGACAAATGGCTGAAAAATGCTGCATGAGTAAAGCATCGTACACACGGTGCGACGGTCGTATGAAAACGGTCGTACAACCACTTGTTGTATGATCATCCGACCGTTAGTAAGCACGATTAGAATAGCCGACGTGCAATGACCGTACAACAGAAGTTGGATAAGCAGAAAACTTTGGTTGCAGGAATGCCCGGAAGTTAGAGTTGCCACCTCATCCCTTTAAACCCGAACACATATGAATTACACAGGTTCTGAGGCTAATTTAATGCAGATAAGGGACCAAGTGAGTTTAATTATCACCTTAATCAGCCACAGAGCCTGTGTAATTAATATGTGTTCGGTTTTAAAGGGATGAGGTGGCAACCCTACTGGAAGTGTCCGTTCGTTCCTAATTCACAAATTACATGCACCTGAACTTTCTCTTCATACTCTTGTAACATGTCACTACGTTCGGCTTGGTTGTACAATCGCTTAGTATATGTCAGTACGCGAGATACATGAGCCAACATGCGATTTGCCAACATGCGATTTGGGCCGTTCGGTCGTACGACCATCGCACTGTGTGTACGAGGCTTTAGGCACAGTTGGGATGTAAAATGGGATGAAAAAAGGCAATACATTACATCTACTTTAATCTTTTGCAACCCGGCCACTATATGGCTGGTCCACTCTTGTTTCAGGATTACGGACCAATACGTAATCTGGGAATTGAGCTCCCCTGCTCACCTGAAAATACACAGTCATGTGATTACACTTTGATTGGACACATAGGGGTTGATTTTCTAACACTGAAGAGTGAAAAAATATGGTGCAGTTGTGTATAGAAATCAGCTTCCAGGTTGGTTTTTGTCAAAGCTTAATTAAACTAGCTGAGGTTAGAAGCTGATTGGCTACAATGCACATCTGCACCAAAATTTGCACTCTCCGGTTTTGGTAAATCAACCCCATATCTTTCAACCCTCAAGCCTCGTACACACGGGACGACGATCGTACGTATGATCGTCTCAAATCGTATGTTGGATAATGTAACTTGCATACTGACTGCACTACACGATCGTACGACCACAGAAAGAACGTTCAGGTGCATGTAATTAGCATCCAGCCGTTCCTGACTTCGGAGCATGCATGTTTTGCACAATACAACTTGTTGTACCAACTGCTCTGTACACCCGATACAATGGTCGTATGAGCGCTTGTTGGTACGACCAAGTTTTCTAGTCTGCTCATACAACTCCCCTTGTACGGCTGTCGTATGTCGGCTGTTCTAATCGCGCATACAAAGGATCGATTTCGCATACAACTGTCGTTCATAAGACCTGTTGTATACGATCGTCGTCCCGTGTGTACGAGGCTTCAGTATACGTCAGCTCTGCCCTGTCCTTAATCTGACTTGTTTTACTAACTCCTCATCTCTCTTATCCTGCACAACTGCACATGAACCCCTTCACCTCCTGATCATTCCACCTATTTCACCATTACCAAGCCCATGTTTTAACCCCCTTAATACCAGCATGCATCTTCATTACCAAAGCTTTGGGTTGTCTATTGTTTATAAAAATGGGCATTTTGAGGATGTTCGTACTGCCCTGCCACTTTTATTACCAATGTTTAAAAACAGGAAGGAAGAGAAAATGTTTTTTTAAATGTTTTTGACCTTTTTTCTTTTATTTAGTAAAGCACCATGGTTACTAGATACCATCAAAAGGAAGCACCGTGTTTTGCAAAAAAAATTGGTATAAAATTAATTTTACACAATAACTTGCTTGACCGTGAGTAATTGTTTAAGTATCATGGTACTTAAAAATGAAAAATGGCCAGGTAATGAAGGGGGTGAAATGTTTTAGTACTGAAATGGTTAATAGGATCACTATAAAAGGTTTATGAGTGTTTTATGTTGTAGTTGTAGCAGCGGTAAGAATAAAACATACAGGGATTAGCCTTGGGGTTTATTAATATCTTATTTCAACAGTTGTTAGGGAAGTAGAGTAATTGCACTTAGCTAGTGAGATCTCCTTTTAGTGGCTAATCTATTATTTTAAAAATATGGAAAAGCAATCATGTAAACATTTCAAAGCCACAAAAAAAATAAAAAATGTAAAGTTTGTGCTCTGTGAAAATATTCTATACTTTCCTGGACTCTACACTATACTGCACTTTATGTTCTCCCTTGCTTTTTTATCATCACCTTTCTGGTAAGGCTGATGGTTTCCAGTTATCTAATGTAAATTCCAGATTCCCACCAATCAAGTGAAGACTGCAATGTTTTGTTACGCGGTGACAGAATTCATAAATCCAATGCTGAGATGTATGACAGTTTGCTCTGATATACAGCTAGAAAATTCACATCCTGTTCATTCTGACCAGCCTTGTGTACACTTTTTCCCAAGCCTATATTTTCCCATAAATGACTCAGAAACAGACTTTGCTCATAACGAGCTTGTTAATGTAATACAAAAAGCCATTTGGTGCTGCCTTGCCCTTAATTAAATTAGGCTGACTTTAGGAGAGACCCACACTCCTTTTCGGTGAAATCCCAATTAAACAATGCATATCTGTCTACAGGGCAGACAACAAGGAGCCAAATGCAGGACTGTAGAGGGGGCCAATTCACACGTCTAGGGACATTACAGATCTTGTACCAGACTGAACCAAAATGATACATGCATGTTAAGCCGTCCATTCATATTGCACCCGTGACACTGTCAGCACACTGGGACTGTTGTCTGGGTGCATATATTTGTTTATTCTCTTCTCAGGACGCAAGGAACAAACATATGTGTATTGGAGTGTTATCAGACTTTAGCCATTGTCATTACTACATAGCTCCCAAATGTCCCTGGTTTTGACAGACTGTCCCTGATTTGGAACAAAGTCCCTCTGTCCTCCTCATTTGTCCCTCATTTTGGTCTGATCTATATAGTTGTATATAAAATGCACTATTTATCTTTCAAAAAATGTTTCCCAGTGCTAAACCTGTCATCCAAATTCTAAATTCCTGCATTTGTAAATGTCAAAAGCCAAAATAAAGGAATAGTCCTGGGTAAAAAAAAAAAAAAAGCACTTGGGGGTTTAACCACTTCAGCCCCGGAAGGATTTCCCACTTTAGGACCAGAGCACTTTTTGGGATTCGGCACTGCGTAGCTTTAACTGACAATTGCGCGGTCGTGCGATGTTTTACCCAAATTAAATATGCGTCCTTTTTTCCCACAAATAGAGCTTTCTTTTGGTGGTATTTGATCCCCTCTCCGTCATTTCTGATCACTGCTATAAACAAAAGAAGAGCGACAATTTTGCAAAAAAACCCAAATTTCTTACTTTTTGCTAAAAATCCAAATCCAAAAAAATATATAAAAAAATTTTTTTTCCATCGGTTTTGGCCGATTTATATTCTTCTTTATATTGTTGGTAAAAAAATATCACGATTGGTGTTTATTGATTGGTTTGCGCAAAAGTTGCCGCGTTTATGGATGATGAGAATTATTTTTATTTTTTACTAGTAATGACGGCGATCTACGATTTTATTGCAGCGGCCATGTCGGACCATTTTGACGCTTTTTTGTGACCATTGGCATTTATACAGCGATCAGTGCTATGAAAATGCACTGATTACTGTGTAAATGCCATTGGCAGTGAAGGGGTTAACCTGGAGGGGGCGCCCTAAGGGTTAACTGTGTTCCCTGGGCGTGTTCTAACTGTATGTGGGCTGGGCTGGCTGGGTGAAGGGAGTGATCACGGCTTCCATATACAGTAAGCCTGTGATCACCGCCCTTCCCCCTCTAACAGAATGGAGATCCGTGTTTACTTACACGGACCTCCGTTCTTTCACTGCGGGAGGGGGCATTGCGGGTAGCCGGCGGTGATCGAGTCCGCCCTACCCGCTCCCTTGCCCCCCGGAACACAGTGAGCGCACAAGCGCGCTTCCTGCGGCGCGCGCGTGCGCTCACAGTGCAGAATATCGCAGCTGCCGCCATATGACGGCGGTTTGCGATATCGAGCCACTTTGTCGCCGTCAGACGGCGGTCGGCAAGTGGTTAACTAATCTTTTTTTCTATAATTCTCCATTAAGGGACATGACAGGGGGTGTGTCCTATGCCTACATATTTTGTGGTCAGTCATCTGGATTGGAGTGGAGTCTCCCTCTAGTGGGGGCGGAATGTAGTGTGGGCTGTGAAAGTACAGTGAAGTCTTACTGCACTATTAGTTTCCCCCTTATTCCCTCATATACTCCCAGTCACAGAACGCACGTCTTGGTTAGCTAGTCGCCGTGGGTATTTGTGATTCGTGACAGATTGGCCGCACACAAACAGATACGAATCTTACATACAATCTGGTGCACTCTAAGGGTTGGGGAGCAGTCTAGCAATTGTAGGCACAGTGGTGTAGTGGATAGCACTTTCGCCTAACAGCAAAAGGGTCGCAGGTTTGAATCCCGACCATGACACTACCTACCTGGAATTTGCATGTTCTCCCTGTGCCTGCGTGGATTTCCTCCGGGTACTCCGGTTTCCTCCCACGCTCCAAAGACATGCTGGTAGTTTGATTAGATCCTGTCTAAAATTGCTCCTAGTATGTGTATATATGAATGCAAGTTAGGGACCTTAGATTGTAAGCTCCTTCAGGGTAGGGACTGATGTGAATATACAATGTAAATGTAAAGCACTGCGTAAATTGACAGCTCTATATAAGTACCTGAAATAGATAAAAAAAGTTGAGAATTACTGATCTAATGAACAAAAGCCTTCCTGAACCTGGCTAGTGCAGAACATGACACCTGTCCAGAGGAAAAGTGAGTTGCCTACATTTAAAACAATAGGGCAGTTTATCAATGGATGCCTATTTAGTTGCAGAAATGTTTTGAGCATGGTGGAGAATGGGAACTCTGTAAATTACATAGATACTTCTGCTGCTCTTAAGTGCCAGCTAAGTCAGGATCAAATGTGCCCTCCTTAAAGACGCACAGCAATTTTTTTTAGCAACCCTTTTTTTGTCAGCATCATGCTGCTGGAGTTTTCATTACCATGTGAGGACCATGCAGATGTGCAGCCGATGGCAAGTACCCAAGTCACCAGACAGCGATGTGGGCACCTACAGAAGGAACCTGCCTCTCTGCTGTTCAGAAAAAAAGGACTCAGATCTTGTCATGTCACAGATTCACGTATGCAAAATAAACTTTAGGCTCCGTTCACACCACTGTGGGCTGCGTTCTGAATGTAGGGCAGTCCATTTATTTCAATGGGATGCCCTTGCATCCCTGCTGTATCCTGTGTACCTGCATTCTCAGAGACCCCTGTGTATCTTCATGTTCCTCATACTTATTGTTAGCCTCGGTGTTGCTGAAAGCTCAGCTTCCCACTGCTGTAAGATACTTCTGTACTCCTGTCTCCATGTGATATCTGCAACCCAGTACTGTAAACAGTGTCGGTGCTACCACTAGGCAGCCGCCTAGGGTGCACTGTCGCCTAGGGCGCAGCCACGGCAACCTGGCAGGGGCTGACTGGGCCATAGGTCCTTGGAGCAGGAAGCAGTAATACTAAAGTGTGAGGCAGAGGATGGGAGCGTGCCTTCTGATCAGCCAGCTGAGGCAGCGGCATGTTCTGTAAACCTTGTACAGAGGGCGGAGGCACGCACACACTCCTGCTTCAGTCTTGGCAGCTCCGGTAAGTCACAGTGTGTAGTTGTCTGTGGATGTAGCATGTGTATAGCCTGGCAGTGGCAGTGGAGGAGTATGCTATCTCCAGTGTGATTTGTGAAGGCCCATATATTGAGGAGAGAACTCTGCTATTGACCGAGCTGTGATATAATACAAGAGCAGGCAGAGGGACTACAAGTGTCAGCGGTCCCTGTACATGGTGGGGGCACTACAAATGTCAGTGGTCCCTGTACATGGTGGTTTATCGGGGGGGGGGGGGGGTGCAAGTAGCTAGTCTTGCCTAGGGCGCAAAATAGTCTAGCACCGGCCCTGATTGTAAATGTGTCTTATCAGTATTCCATGCTCCGCCTGCCTGAAAAGCGAGGACCCCTGTGCTGCACCATTTTCCTGACATTCTTGTGAATTCAGTATTCTGTGCTTTCCCAGATTCAAGTCTCTTGTGAATCCCTATACCAGGTCGGCTGTAGCACCATCCAGTGTGCAGGCCACACGGAGGGTCCACAGTCCCCAACCATGTGTTATAGTCAGGGCCATCTTTAATATTGATTGGACCATGGGCAAATATTTTCTTGCCCCCCCCATGCAATTTCACTCTCCACCTGCTCTGAGACTTACAATAAATAGCAACTAGACTCAAAATCAGTTTACTGAATCAGATCAGCAGTGATTTCGATTGGTTGCCAGAGGTTACAGCATATCATTACTGCTTACTGTCTGGTTGCTAGAGGTTACATCACACATTACGGCTCACTGATTAGTTGCTAGATGTTACAGCACATGCTTTCTGCTTGTTTGATTGCTAGAGATTACTGTACATCAATACTGCTCACTGATTGGTTGCTAGAGGTTACTGCACATCATTACTGCCCACAGATTGGTTACTAGAGCTTACAGCACATCCTCTCCTCACTGCCTGCACACCATGGACTGGGGAGCACAAAGTCGCTTTCCTGACACGACAGAAATGTGCTGCAATTTAGCAGATACACAGCAGTGCCATCAATTATAAATGACACCCTCACACATCTGCTGACATGTGCTGTGAACTTTCGAGCATGCCTTTGTCTCCCCAGTGGGCAGCATCCAGTATAGGTGATGGTGAATATGACCTCCGGGGGGCATGATATACATATGAATGCCACCTTTGTTTACATATCAGTGCAGCTGGCCGCCACTATTTACATGTGAATGCTGCCGCTATTTACATATCAATGCCGGTTATTTACATGTAAACATAGGGTCTGAAGGTGAGTAATCTGTACCTAACAATAGGGCAGAGTTGGGTAGCTTTAGTAGCAGCACTTAGATATCTGGACACAGCACAGGTCTAAAACTTCAAGGGACAAAGGAATTTAAACCAGTATAGTTGGCAAGCACGAGGCAGCTGCTTTGGGCCCCTTTTGCCCTGCCTTAAAGACGGCCCTGGTTATAGTGCCATTCATGACAGCAATTGGGAGATGAGCAAAGTGTTTGTTACGTCCTTCCCTATTATGTAAAAAAGATATAATAGTAAATAACACTTACACGCAAGTCTTGTTTTTTGAATGAAGCTGACTGAGAATAACTACACAGGCTATGCCAAGAAATAAGATGGATAGACTAATGCAAATCAGTTAGCCACAGAAATCTGTAAAATACTTTATTCTAAATATCCCCAAGCTTTACACATGCTGTGAGATCGTTTCTATAGTTGTGCTTTAAAAGTACAAATGTTTTGAGGTCAGACTATTAAAATTGTTTATGGCAAGTGTAATCCAAACAGAAATAGAAGGATAACATATGTGATGAAAGTACCATATAAGATACTCAACAAACACATTTATAATCACTAAATATGCAGGGGAGAGTGAGGGGTTTGCTTACTGGGAGGTGCATTCTTCAGTAGTGGCAGAGCGAGGTCCTTTACCAAGTATCTCGAATACCCTCCACTAGCATTCCTACAACAGCACAGCAGATGGGTACCATATGTTCCAGGGCCACACTCCTGACAGTACACCCCAATCCAGAATGCTTCCTCCATTATAGACAGTTTATGTGAAGTGAAAGGATGAGAGCGCCATGCTGTAGGAATGAATACAGATTTCATTTTTTATTTGTGACAATAAAAAGGTCTATTAAGAGTTGAAGGCCAACCTATTTTAGGGGTTGCACAAAAGTCTTCTACCTTGACCAGGGTTGGAATGTATTAAAAAGGCTCCATTCACATTTGGTGTTCTGGGATCTCGAGTAAAATCGCTGAGATTCTGCCCACAATCTCAAATCGCGCTGCAATTGCAAAACGCATCTCTAAAATGCGATGTGGTTTAGCTGCAACTATCGTGTGGTAAATTGCGGAAAACCCCAACATGTGAAGCTTGTCGCCCAAAAAGAGCAGGATTTCAGATCGTGGGCAGAATCAGGCAGTAGGAGCCGTGAATCAAAGAGCAGCAAGTTCAGCATGTGTTTCAGTCAGTCAGGATCAAGAGTAATGCTACTTATGAGCCCACTCATTCCACTGGCCAAATATTTGTTCCTTCTTTCGGGGAATGTTCCTATGCGCCTGGCCTTTCCCTGTAAGGATCCCTTCCTCAGCTCCCAGGATGGAAGTTTCGTGCAGCCCTCCAGATCTTCTGGTTCCTGCAGGCCTCGGATTCACTGCCATGTTAGTATGTAATGGGGAGAAGGGTCGTATTTTCCTCCCTTTTCTCCATAACTCTATACCACATTAATACAACATTGGCTTATCATATTTTCTTTCTGTAGCTGCTAGTGCAAATGCCCCTGAAGAGTGTTTGAAACCACGAAATGCGTCGGGATTTTGGACGCGCTCTTTCTAATCAATTTAAGCAGATGACCGATTTGTATTACAAATGTTTTTTAAATATGGCTCCACAAGGTGACATCTGTCTTTTACCATACTACAGTCATGTTATAATGGTTTTGTTTGGTCACATATGTTTTACTATATGTGATGGTCATGTACTATGTATGTTCTATATACCTCATGTTTTTGGATAAAAGCTTTTTACTCTACCCTTGACTCATCCTTTTGGCCACTGCACATAGCTGATTCAAAGTCCCGACCTCCCCCCTTTATTTCTACAATGCTACTTATGATCAGAGACTGTGTGTGTGTTCGGAAGTTCAAGCTACTGTTGCTCGTAGCAACCACCAGGGTCAAACTACCGTAGATTACAAATGTGCTCTGACCATCTGGAGATGGCTGAAAATTGTGCCCACATTGTTTCTAGGGACTATAACCTGGGGGTAGCTCCGTAATCACCGCCAGCCAGTTTATTGAAGCAAACAGTCCATTTATTTTTAAGCAAACAAAATCATATGACAGCTTTCTTCAGCCAAAGTAAATACATAGTCCAGCATCCTGGTATTGATAACTAAAACAGCAGGCTCACAGCTAGTCTCCGGTCCCACAGCTTGGTTAGGCTCCTCCAGAGTCAGGGTGTCAGGCCGGCCAGACAGAGGGGTTCAGCAGCCTGTGTCTCAGTTGATTCAGAGAGCTCACGCTTGCTGTCCAGCTTGTGAGCTCTCCCTCTCTCTCTCACTTCCTTGACACAGGTACACTGAGTCTCTACTGCCTTTCAGACCTCCCTTCCCCAGGTCTTAACCCCATAGGTACCGAATTCCTAGCGATCTGGGTTTGAGACTCTGCAACCGTCCTTTTTAAGGGGACCATGGCTCCAATATCGGGTGGAATGTACCTGCCTTCTAGGACACATCCCCTGTGTCCTGAAAACATCCCCCCCCGCCTCCACGCTGAGGTGTCGGAGGCAATGTGGGACACCCTACAGCACCCCGCATTCTGGTGTTGCTTTCCTGGTCTGTGTTCAACTACGAATTTGAACTCTTGAATTGCCGAAAACCACCTGGTAACTCTGGCATTTGTGTGTTTGTTCTGTCTCATCCAGGTCAATGGGGTATGTTCTGACACCAGGCGAAATTTCCTACCGAGGAGAAAATAGCGTAGTGAGTCCAGGGCCCACTTAATGGCCAGGCACTCCCTCTCCACCACAGCGTAATTTCTCTCGGCTGCTAGATAAAATTCCTAGATGAACAGTTTCCTGGAAAGTGGATTGGTCATCGTGGGCCAGTTGAATGGCCCCCAAGGTCTCCCGATCTGACCCCCTTAAACTTTTATCTTTGGGGTCATCTGAAGGCAATTGTCTATGCTGTGAAGATACGAGATGTGCAGCACCTGAAACTACGGATACTGGAAGCCTGTGCTAGAATTTTTCCTGCGGTGTTGTGATCAGTGTGTGAAGAGTGGGAGAAGAGGGTTGCATTAACAATCCAACACAATGGGCAGCACATTGAACACATTTTATAAGTGGTCAGAAACTTGTAAATAACTCATGAAAGAATAAAGTTACATTAAAACCAAGCACACCATTGTTTTTTTTTTGTGAAATTCCCAATAAGTTTGATGTGTCACATAATCCTCTTCCTATTGAAAAAACAAAAGTTGGATTCAAAATGGCCGACTTCAAAATGGCTGCCATGGTCACCACCCATCTTGAAAAGTTTCCAACCTCACACATACTAATGTGCCACAAACAGGAAGTTAATATCACCAACCATTCCCATTTTATTAAGGTGTATCCATATAAATGGCCCACCCTGTATAGCGAATCACTGCACTAGAACTCCAGCCTTTGGTGAATATCAAATAAATAAATAAGTAAATAAATATGAACAACAAATGAATGATTCAATAAATGTGTCAATGAGTAAACATATATGCAGCTACTGTAAAAAATATACTTAATGAAAACAGCCCTTGTGACCAAGTCAGAAGTGACGAAACGCGTCGTAGTGGAGCCATACGACGATCCGAACGGAGTGGTGGTTGGCCAATAGTGTCGCTGTGAAGGAGTGGAGCGGCGATCACGGATGGGTAACTGGGTAACAACCGCTTGTTTGTCCATATACCAATGACCGTTACTTACTTCTACATGTAAGCGCATTTCTTAGTGTAATAAAAGTTGTTTTTAAATTATGCAATATGAGGGGCCTCTCTGTTTATCCTTTTTATGAGTGATTTATCGAGAGTAACATGGGGGAATTGACAGCTGGCTGGATTTATGGTGTTTACCTCTAGTGGTTTTATGAGTCATCTGGAGGAACGAATGAATATGAAGGTTTTTGCAACAGACTTGTGTTTGCATTTTCATACATATATATATATATATGTATATATACACACATATAAAAAACATTGTCTGCCGCATCACCGATGACGCTCGGAGATGCCGACGGAAGGAACGCTCCTCAACTTGCAGAATGTGAGCCTGAAGCTTGCGTTCCAAGCGGAGGAGGGGGGATGCAGCTGGGTGATCTAGGTGGGTAACAAGGAATGCCCCACACCAGCCTGCTAGCCCGCGTGCTTAGAGGAGAGAAGAGTAGGCATCACACCGAGCGGGGCGGGGGGGGTCTGGGTATTCCCTAATAGAAGATCCGGGCCGGTAAGTGATCTCATTAACAAACTGTAATGTCAATGGGCAAAGTAGTAAAAGTAGTGAGTGCCGAGAGGTCGCATGAAGCATGGCATTATGGACATCTCAGGCAGCTTGTGAATTAGTAATTAGGAATTATTAATACTGTGAGTATTATGAATATTATACACTTATGTCACAATAGTCATGATATATACTGAATATTGTGTTTTAGGTTCTGGTGTATGTAGCTGGAGTGACCAGTGGGTGGAGTATACTAATAGCCCTCTGCAGAGCACATGCCCAAGATTAGGGGCGGTGACATACAGATTTACCTCCCACTATGTCATTATCTATTGTATAAATGTGTGGTTCAGTTGGTGAGTAACAGGCTCTGAGGAAGAGGTTTAAAAAACTTGAAACGCGTTAGCCTTTACGGTGTGAGTACCAGCTGGACATGACGTGCCAATGAACAGGCAGAACTACACTATTGTTTGGAATGCTCATTTGTGAGTATATCTTTTTAATTTTTTAATAAAGGCTCTGTCAAAGGTAATGCGCTAGGCCAGTGTTTTTCTGTTTCCGTCATGGGCAAGATGAGAGGAGCTTTCTCCCTAATCGGTCATAACCTGTAGAGGGAAGGCTTCCTCTATGTTCTCCCCAGCCATGACCTGCCTAAGAGTGGGTCCCCCCCCTCAGGGATCCCCTTAGCTGGTTGACCATCTGCCCCAGGTGCAACTCTATCAGTGTTCTCTAGAGCATTGGCGTCCAGCCCCTTAGAGGGAACAGAGCAGTTCAGCTGTCCTGACAGGTCTTGGCTCACATAGTTCCAAAGTTCAACAAACAAAGGGCAGTCCCTTCCTATGATAGCATCATGGATGAGGCCGGTTACCACCCCAACCTCCTGGTCAATTGTGCCACAGGCCGTGGTGAGTGTCACTGATACCAGGGGGTATTCCCTGGTGTACCCATGTATGCACACCGCCCTCAGAGTTCTTGTTACTGGACCCACCTCCCCAGCTACCACGGTACCCACAAGTGTTATCATACTTCTGGAGTCCAACAGCGCTCGGGCATGAAGCTGGTTCACCCAAAGGTCATATTCAACTCGCCCCTCAGTCAGGTCAAGGTGGGCAGCACAGACCTTCTGGGCATAAAAGGACATCCTGTGCAGAGCGCTACACTCCATGGGTTCTTCCTGCAGGGGACAGTGGGCCTGGATATGGTCCAGTGAGTGACACCGCCAGCACAGCACGCCCTCATTCCTACGTGCTGGAGCAGAGCTCTGGGATGCTGGGGTGGATGTCCCTTGATTCTCCTGAATGCTGGCTCCCGGGCTGGTGTATGTCTTGGCTTTCCTCACGGGCAAGTGTCCTCGTGGCTTGACAGGTCCTAGGAGATCCTCCATCACAGTATATCTCTCAACCATTTCCACTAGGTCATCTGTCGTCTTGGAGTCTCAATGACTCACCCAGTGGCGAATGTCATTTGGCAGTGACCTTAGGTCACATGACCCGCTCCACCATCTGGGAACTCGTTAGAACCTCTGGCTGCAGCCATTTTTTGACCAGCTGACTCAGGTCATGCATCTGAGCCCTTGGCTGACAGTCCAGGTGGTACCTCCAATGGTGTACCCTTTGGGCCCGCATAGCAGTAGTCGCACCAGGGCGGGTCATGATTTCGGCCTTCAGCCATTTGTAATGACCGCCAGCCAGTTTATTGAAGCAAACAGTCCATTTATTTTGAAGCAAACTAAATCAAATTACAGCTTTCTTCAGCCAAAGTAAGTACATAGTCCAGCATCCTGGTATTGATAACTAAAACAGCAGGCTCACCGCTAGTCTCTGTTCCCACAGCTCGGTTAGGCTCCTCCAGAGTCAGGGTCAGGGTGTCAGGCTGGCCAGACAGAGGGGTTCAGCAGCCTGTGTCTCAGTTGATTCAGAGAGCTCACTGCTTGCTGTCCAGCTTGTGAGCTCTCCCTCTCTCTCTCACTTCCTTGAAACAGGTGCAATGAGTCTCTGCTGCCTTTCAGACCTCCCTTCCCCGGGTCTTAACCCCATAGGTACCGAAGTCCTAGCGATCTGGGTTTGAGACTCTGCAATCGTCCTTCTTGAGGGGACCATGGCTCCAATATCAGAATGTACCTGCCTTCTAGGACACATCCCCGGTGTCCTGTACACACTTTTTAATCTTCCCAGCATGGAAAACGTGCTATTCGTTCCTGCGTTACTACCCGTAACCTTTCTGTAAGCATCTCTAAGATTGTAAGCTCTAACGAGCAGGACCCTCTTACTCCTACTGTATTTAAGTGTATCGTATTTGTACTATCTGCCCTCAAGTTGTAAAGCGATGCGTAAACTGTTTGCGCTATATAAATCCTGTATTATAATAATAATGTAATGGGTTAACAGCAACGCGTGAACAAACCTGCTACACAGAGGATCTGCCGCTATTGTGTCTTGTGGTGGGGCGGAACTGTGAGCCCTGGGAAGAGGTGTATACACTGCACGTGTGTGAGAGGAGCAATATGTCCAACTATGTGTGGGTGTACAGACAGTTTGCGGAGATGGCTGAGGCGCAGGAGAAAGAGCCAGTGAGACAGAGCTGCATGGTGGATACAGAAATACAATACTAAGAGGGTTCGCTCTTAGAATGATGAATGGTGTGGAGGGGGCTATGTTTGGTGTGCCCTGGCTGCAGAAGACCGCCCACAGCTGTGAGTGCCTGGATCAAGTGTGGACACTGTGGGGAGCCGCTGGTATAGCTCATAACTAGTGACCTATCGCCGGTCACATACAGTGTGGATCTGCAGTTGGGGACGTGTACAGAATTGCTGGAATGCATCAGGAAGTGTGTGATGAGACTGGAGATGCAGAGAGATGAGGCTTGAATATCTCTTCCAATCCCTGCATGAGGATGGCCCAGAAGGTAGAGAGACAGCCCATAAGTATTCTGGAGCCTGGCCATGGTCCAGTGGCCTGGAGGGGACCCATGTGCTGGGGGAGCTCTGCCTCCAGGCAGAAGGAGCCACAAGGAAGGAGCCTCAAGTAATACAACCCAGAGCCTACAGAGGAGAAGCAGCCAGGTGCAATACCCAGCTAGCTATCCATGGTGGGATAGCCAGCATAGCTGCCCTGCAACTCTTGCTTGAGGTTTCCAAGGTGAAGCCAGGTGCCTTGGTAGTTTCCACAGAAGGAAAGCACCTGTATTCAGTTGATCCATACATCCTACGGGAGGACAACTGTGTGATTTTTTTTAAATAGAGACAGTTTCAAGTTAACTACAGTTCTGGGCATCCCATATCTTCCCATCCCCATCCATGTTTATTCCCCAATAAACTAAAAACAAAATGCCCTGGACACTTTTCTGACTACTAAGTGAATGCCTGAAAATTTCTGTTGCCTGACTGTGCTTGCAAAGGAGGACCAGCTGCTCTTATGGGGGTAGCACAACACGTATATTCCATAAAAAAATGGAGTACATTATGAACACAAAAGTTATGATTGGCACAATTTAAAAAGAAGCAGAGTGTAAAATCTTAAGCTGATAGATATATAAAATATGCTATAGCCAGGGCTTTTTTTCAGACGAAACACCGGCCTGCCACCTACGGCGCTAGCCCTGTACTTTCTGCGCACTGCTGTCACTTTTAATTACAAAACCCCTACTTTAGAAGTGACAGCACAACTCTCCAGGCGCTTGCAGTGAACCCTCCCTGCCGGGTGCATCTGGTGTAATGTGCAGGAGGGGCCCCAATGACATCGCTAGTGCCAAGCATCCATTCATGTGTTACCCATGCTGCAATTGCTAGCACCCTCATCATCTCCCCCGTTAGCTGCCACATGTCATCTCAGATCCGAGGAAGATTTTCCTAGGCTCTGGGGGTGGGGAGTCATTTTTGTTTTAAGGTGCCAAGTAAGAAAACCTTGACTGCACAGTTCTGTACATAGCATGCACTCTGCATGTGGCACACTCCTGAACCCTGCACACTGCTGATCTCCGCACTCTACACAACACGCACTCTTAAATCCTGCATTCTGTACACCGCACACTCCTAAACCCTTCACTCTGTATACCGCACACACCTAAACTCTGCATTCTGCACACTGCACACTCATAAATCCTTCACTCTGTACACCGCAGACTCATAAACCCTTCACTCTGTACACTGCGCACTCCTAAACTCTGCATTGTGTACACCGCACACTCCTAAACTCTGCACTGTGTACACCGGAACCTCCTGATCTCTGCACTCTGTGCACTCCTAAACCGTGCACTCTGTATGTAGTACACTCCTGGACCCTGCACTCTTTACACCAAACACTTCTGATCTCCACACTCTGTATATAGCGCACTCCTGGGCTCTACACTCTGCACACCGCACACTCCTAAATCCTGCACTCTGTACACAATGCATTCCTGAACCCTGCACTCTGTACACCGCACACTCCTAAACACTGCACTCTGTCCTCTGCACCCTCCTAAACCCTGCACTTTGTACACCAAGCACTCCTAAGCTCTGCAGTATGCGGCTCCGGTCCTTCTCTCAGAGAAACAGGCTGAAATTCACACCACAATGGTGTGAATCCAGCCTTAAGGCTATATCTAAGTCTAATATGTTTTTTAATTGTATAATTAAAAGAAAAGTGTGGAGAAAAAACCCAAACATATATACTCACCTAGATGGATGCAGCATCATTCCAATGTGGTTTGCTCTTCAGAGGGCAACATAAGTGTAAACCAGTCCTTACTTTTTTTAATTCTGTAAACGGTATTATCTATGCCCTGTGAGTAGACACTGATGTGTCACAGAATTCACAGAGTCTGGTTTCTGAAATATATAGAGGGGCTGAGAGTAGGAGTTTCACAAGGTGGAGTCCATACAGAAATCACTTATTGCAGGCAGCAAGGTACCATGGGATATGTAGTCCTTAGAAATTGAAAGTGAACAGTAGAGTAGAAGCTGCAAAGCATACAGGGGATCCAGATCCAGGAAAACGTGTTAAGAGATGGCCAGCAGAGAGGTAGAACTTGTTTGTATTGCTATTACAATGCGGATGTTCTGAAATGTTTAATTGCCTATTGCAATTGTTTTGCAAGCAAGTGTTTAACTACAACCATAGCAGCATGCAACTGGGGGCAAGGCTGTATCCGAAGAACGTTTGCAAAATTGCTGACTTGCTGCACATTGATCCACCAACCTAAATTAGTTTAATTGACACTGACCACCAAGGAGAAGCTCCTCTTCTTGAATGCATAGCACAGGCTCCAAACAGGAAACTGAGCCCCAAAGTAGATTTGCGTGTCCCTGGGGACTTTGGTGTGAACACTTTAAATTTGCTAGTTAGAGCTTACAATTATAGTGGCCACTGGTGTTAAAGAGTCCCTGTCACTATAATATAACTTTCCAAGAAAAGATCTACCTGTACGCTCTTACCTTTCATGCCACCTGCACTGCAACATTTATTTATTTATTTCAGGTACTTATATAGCGCCGTCAATTTACGCAGCGCTTTACATATACATTGTACATTTACATCAGTCCCTACCCTCAAGGAGCTTAGAATCTAAGGTCCCTAACTCATATTCATACATATACTGGGGCCAATTTAGACAGGAGCCAATTAACCTACCAGCATGTCTTTGGACAGGCCACTCTATTGTTCACAAATGCTTATCCAAAATGTGGTAGAACAATGACCTTTCAGACAGGACAATGTTGTGACATGGAGGTTGTCAGGAAGAACCAGAAGGTCGACACTCCTGGAATTGTCCATTTTCTGTTTATTTTTGCATAAATATTCATGTTGTAAAGCGCTGTGCAAACTGTTGGCACTATATAAATCCTGTATAATAATATTTCTTGTGAATGGCAATGGCAGTGGCCAAGTATTAATTTGCTTATTTATTTCCAATAATGCTGTATGTGTTAATGACAGAGTTACTTTAGGGTGGGGTGAGGTGGTTTGGGGTTACAGGTCAGACCAAGATTTAGGGACCATTCACATTACCTGCATGCTAAAGTGCTCCATCTGCTGGGTGGTAAGGGAGCTGTTACATTCACTATTTTAGCATATCCCCCATGTCCCCCAGTTCCCGCCTCCAATCAGTGGGCCTAGAGTTCCTTGCAGGATCCATGGCACAAACAAGGCCACAAGGCAACCTTATCATGCAATATAAATTAATATAACCCACAATGAAAACAATAGTTTTGTAAGACCCCTTTCACACTGGGGCGGGCGGGCGGTAGATCCCTGCTAGTTTCAGCGGGGATTTAGCGCATTTTACCGCTATTCAGGCGTGTGCGCGGCGCTTTTAACCCCCCACAAGGGGTTAAAACAGGGTTAGGTGTGCAGCCGCTTCAGAAGCACTGCCCATTGTTTTCAATGGGCAGGGGCGGTGGAGGAGCGGTGTATCACCGATCACCGCCCTAAAGATGCTGCTTGTAGGACTTTTTGTAACGTCCTGCAAGCGCACCGCCCCAGTGTGAAAGTACTCCGGCTTTCACATTGGGGAGGATGGGGAGGGATTTTTGAGGCACTTTACAGGCGCTATTTTAAGCTAAATAGTGCCTGTAAAGTGCCTCAGTGTGAAAGGGGTCTTATAGAAAGAAGTACTGTATGGGTTGAACAGAAATTCCGTTATTGTAAAAAAAGAGATATTATAATTTCCAGATTAGTGAAAAATAGCTATAAAAATAATTTGAAATTCCAAAGCAGCCTGGAAACACAAACAGAACAATTTATTCAAACAAATAATATTATATGGTGCGTTTATTGTAAATATTCTGTTGAGTTTCTGCAGAGGAAGAGTAGTGGTTTTCCACCTGCACTTTACATACCCTGGGGCTCTATAGAAAACTACAGAGCTTCCTGTAAATATATTTTCACCATAATTAAGGTAACAGTTCAAAAAGTTACACTTTATTTCCCATGCTTGAAACGGATGTAATATGGATGTTGTCCAGTGTTCCAGCCTTATCTAATAATGTAACTATTTCCAGACCTGAAGAGAAAGGTTGGAGCCTGGAGCTAGTTAGTAAGTGACAGACTACTGACCTTTGATGTGGTAGTTAAAGGTATCGTCTATCAAGAGGTTTACCAATGCTGCCACTTCATGGCATTATTATTCTTTATCAAGTTTTCAAAAGTACTCCAGATTCTTCAAAGAATGAAAACAGATAAAATCATACTCCGGTCACTTTCAAAGGTGGTTTGTCCTTTCGTATTCATTTCACAACTTGTTGACAGTGTTTAAACCCCTACCGTGTTCTCTGCAGTTCCTTCAAAGAAACTCAATTCTCCAGATTAGAACAGAAATATAGTTACATAGTTACATAGTTAGTCAGGTTGAAAAAAGACACAAGTCCATCCAGTTCAACCCAAAATAAATAAATAAATAAATTTATATATATATTGCCAAATAATCCCATATACAATCCTTCACCCATGGTTGATCCAGAGGAAGGCAAAAAACCCCAGCAAATCGTGATCCAATTTGCTATAATGGGGGAAAAAATTCCTTCCTGATTCCCCAAGAGGCAATCGGATTCACCCTGGATCAACTTTACCTAAAAATGTTAGTACCCAGTTATATTATTTACATTAAGGAAAGAATCCAGGCCTTTTTTAAAGCAATCAACCGTGCTGGCCAAAACCACCTCTGGAGGGAGTCTACTCCACATTTTCACAGCTCTTACTGTGAAGAAACCTTTCCGTATTTTTAGATGAAATCTTTTTTCCTCTAGACGTAAAGAGTGCCCCCTTGTCCTTTGTGATGACCTTAAAGTAAATAACTCAACACCCAGTTCACTATATGGACCACTTATATACTTGTACATGTTGATCATATCCGACCCTTAATCTCCTCTTCTCAAGAGAGAATAAATTCAGATCCTCTAATCTTTTCTCATAGCTGAGCTCCTCCATGCCTCTTATTAGTTTGGTTGCCCTTCTCTGCACTTTCTCCAGTTCCCCGATATCCTTTTTAGAACTGGTGCCCAAAACTGAACTGCATATTCCAGATGAGGTCTTACTTATAAAATGAATAACAAATATAATGCGCTTGTGTAAAAAAATTCAAAAAAATAGAAAGAAACCTGTATGCAAAACAAAATGTCCAAAGAAATGTGTAAATTGTTATACGTAAATCCAAAGTCCATCAAAAATGACAGTCCCAGTGTGACAGAGAGATGTGCATCCTCCACCTACTGTGTATAAAATGTATATGGGCCTTCCACCATTAACACCAATCATATGTCAGAATCCACCACCAGTCAGGGTACGCTCTTACCAGAGCCCCAAGACCCGCTATCATAGAGGGTCAGGGAACGCCTGTGTAGATATCTGGCTTCTACTTAGCCCTTTGGGTAGATGTCCTCCAACGCTATCTCCCGGATGTATCGTCAAAGTTGTACCCAATAAAAATGAAAAGGGGCCACAATAGTGTAATATTGTTTAAAATAAGCTCCTTTAATAAATTGAATGCACTTACAGGATCCAGAAGAAATGCGCGCAAATAGTATATATCCACATCTAAAAGCAGCGGTGACCTGGAAACGACACTCCCGCCCTACCGGTTTCGTAAAAAAAATAAAAATAAAATGTACTGTATGCATAACGCAAAAGTTGTTATATCTAATCTAAATATGAATTTCAGAAAAAATTGTGTACTTACTGGAATATTTATAATAAATCTTTAGGGTCCTCGGTTCGAATCCAAACCAGGACACTACCTTCATGGAGTTTGTATGTTCTCACTGTGCTGTCCCTGTGCATAGGTTTTCTCCTGGTACTCCGGTGTCAACTCACATTCCAAAGACATGATGGTAAGTTTAAATGGCTCCTGTCTAAATTGGCCCTTGAATGTGTATGTAAGCATGTGAGGTAGGAACCTTACATTCTAAGCTCTTTGAGAGCAGGGGCATGTAAACATACAATGTGTAAAGCACTGGGTATATTGTCAAAACCATATAAAATACCTGTACTAAATAAATAAATAGTGCTTGCTTAGTTTCCATGCCCATTTTCATGTCTTGTCCAAGTACACAGTCTCACCAAAGGATACAAGAGCAGAAAACATCAGAGAAAGAAGAATGGAGATGTCAGTGAGCTCTGTCTCGTGGCTGCTGTTCTCAGTCATTATGTGGATTTGATCCAGAGACCCCTGCTAATAATCCTGGCCAGGATTTTGTTTATTCGAGAGGGATCCACCTATCTAAATCACCACTTTGCAGTATGTGCTTTTCTTACCCCCCCCCCCCCCCATGCTTGTGAGGGCACAATTTGTTGATTTAATACAATTACATTGTTTTTGCATACTACACTATCAGATTTCTTTACACTGATGTGTACTGGTTTTGTTTCTACATGCACCTGGAGATCCTCACTCTGGTTTGCCTGGCTGCATTGGACTTCTTTTAGTGTTAGGTGTTTTGTCTATGTAAATATATATACTATATATATATTGCGAGGATTTAGCTCTCGTGGGGATCACCGTTCCTGGGAAAAAGGCAGTGGAGACAGCAGTTTCTTCAAATCTGACTCGCAGCCAGGTTTATTGGTAAAAAAAAAACACAAAATAAATCCTTGCCATCCAGGCTCTAACTATACAACTCAGCATACCTATTTGAGTGGTGCATGGCTACTCCCCGCGGAAAAAGGGTCCTTGCCACTAGGGGTGCTCTCGATTTAGGAGCGTTATATATA
>BLSH010272176.1:285635-310243 GCA_018402905.1 Glandirana rugosa | reverse complement strand
CCTGGCCAGGATTTTGTTCATTCCAGAGGGATCCACCTATCTAAATCACCACTTTGCGGTATGTGCTTCTCTTACCCCCCCCCCCATGCTTGTGAGGGCACAATTTGTTGATTTAATACAATTACATTGTTTTTGCATACTACACTATCAGATTTCTTTACACTGATGTGTACTGGTTTTGTTTCTACATGCACCTGGAGATCCTCACTCTGGTTTGCCTGGCTGCATTGGACTTCTTTTAGTGTTAGGTGTTTTGTCTATGTAAATATATATACTATATATATATTGCGAGGATTTAGCTCTCGTGGGGATCACCGTTCCTGGGAAAAAGGCAGTGGAGACAGCAGTTTCTTCAAATCTGACTCGCAGCCAGGTTTATTGGTAAAAAAAAAACACAAAATAAATCCTTGCCATCCAGGCTCTAACTATACAACTCAGCATACCTATTTGAGTGGTGCATGGCTACTCCCCGACACCCACAAAACAAAGTCAGTGCAAACCTTTATTTTAGTCCGAAGCACAAGAAACTCAGTGGGTTTGATTTACTAAAGGCAAATCCACTCTGCACTACAAGTGCACTCGGAAGTGCAGTCATGCAGATCTGAGGGGAAGATATGAAACGAGGGGAAGTTGTGCTGACTTTATCATCCAATCATGTGCAATCCAAAATGCTGTATTCTCCTTGCATGTCTCCCTCTGGTCTACAGCTACTGCCCTACCAAGTGCAATTGCAGCGCAATTGTAGTACACAGTGGATTTGCCTTTAGTAAATAAACCCCAGTGTGTCAGCTCTCTCAGGCTGAACACTCTCAAAGTCCCAGGGTAGAGCAAACCTTAGCTCACTTCCTGGTTATTTAAACCCCAACTGAGACTGGACTCCAGAGGGTCACAAAATCCAGTCTGGAACCAAGCCTGCCAAGGTGGCTGTTAACACCTGGATCGGATTGCACCTTAGTCCACTCCAAATGAACGCATGCGAGGCAACAGATAGCGTCCGACTACTACTGCGCCTCACATAACATCACTATATATATACCATATTTTTCGCACCATAAGACGCACCTGACCATAAGACGCACCTAGGTTTTAGAGGAAGAAAACAAGAAAAAAAAATATTCTGAACCAAATGGTGTACTAAAATATTTACCAGTGCAGCCATATACCAGATCCATGAAATACAGTCATATACCAGATCCATGAAATACAGCATATACCAGATCCATGAAATACAGCCATATACCAGATCCATGAAATACAGCAAATACCTGTGTCCATGAAATGCAGCCTGACAGAGCTGAGAGGGAGATTCATATCTCCCGCCACCACTGCGCTGTGATGATGTCATCACCCTGTGCATAGTGGAGCTCCACTCTGCAGCCAGATCCCATTCAGAAAGAAGCAGCTCCAGCCGCCGCAGTACTTCATTTGGCCACTGGGGCCGAATGAAGCCCCAGTGGCCAAATGAAGTATTGCGGCTGCTCTGTCTTCTCACTGTGTGAGATCAGAGCAGCGCTCTATTGTGTCCGGGAGCCCGCAGTGTAATTCGAGCTCCCGGCGGCGACGAGGGGGGGGGGGGGTTTGCAGCATTCGCACCATAAGACGCAGGGAGACTTTCCCCCACTTTTTGGGGGAAAAAAGTGCGTCTTATGGTGCGAAAAATACAGTATATATATATATATAGTGCTGTGCCCTGCCATGGTGTAAAGGGAGTTTATAACCCAGGATTCTCATCTAGGCAGGTTGAGGAACTCCAGGGGGCTTGTGTCACTCATCAGCTCGTCAGAAACTGTCTTTTCAGTTTCTTCATTGGTTGGTAAAACCTGGTTTGTGACTGGGGCCTGGAGATTTCATAGAGATTGGGGAATGATAAAGTCTCCAGTCCTGGGCCTGTGTTTTGCGAACAACCGGCAAACTGGCCAAAAAAAAAAAGACAGAAAATTTTGAAAAAAAAGCATTTTTTCTTGTTTCTGTTATAGCATTTTTCAAATAAATAATCTTTCTTCATAAATTTAGGCCACCGTGTGTACTGCTACATTTTTTGGTGAAAATTACCCAAATCAGTGCATATTATTTAGTCTGTAGGAAAGTTATAGAGTCCACAAACTATCGATCAACAGTGGTGTCGCTATGGGGGTGCGGGGCTGCACCAGGGTAACACCCACCAGAGGGGTGACACCCGGCACGGCGCTGTATTGAGAGAGGTGTCATGGCTCCCTCCTCTTCCTCCTTCCCCTGGGCACTCCGGTCTCTCTGATGTTCTTTCTGTGTCTCCTTAGCTCCCCGCGATGTTCGGCGAGGGAGGAGGAGAAGGAATTGTAAGGCAGAGGCATAAACAGACAGATCTGGAGTTCCGTAGTCCAGTGCCCAGCGCCCCCATGTCCTCCGGGCACTGCAATCGCCTATTATTGTGACAGACAGATGGGGAGAGGTGCTGGCTGCCTATCACAATTACACTCCTAAGAGCCAAAGGAGCCTAGGCTCTTCTTCAACACTGACATTACATCCACAACAGGAGGAGGATCCTAGGAGGAGGGACATCTGTGTGCATAGAGCCACGATGATCTGAGGTCTGTAAATGTAGGGAGGGGAGGTATACACAAGGGGGTACATTGGGGGGATTACACAGGGGAGTACATTGGGGGAATTACACAGGGGGAGTACATTGGGGGGACTACACAGGGGGGCATTACATTGGGGGGATTACACAGGGGACATTGCACAGAGGGCATTACATTGGGGGTATTACACAGGGGGCATTAGATTGGGGTATTACACAGGAGGGTTACATTAGGGGTATTACACAGGAGGCATTACATTGGGGGCATTACACAGAGGGGTTACATTGGGGGGAATACACAGGGGGGTTACATTGGGGGGATTACACAGGAGAGTTACATTGGGGGAATTACACAGGGGAGGTTACACGGGGGGTTACATTGGGGGTGATTACACTGGAGGTTATTTACACGGGGGAATACACTGCTGGGATTTACGTGGAGGAGTACAATGTTGGGGGGATTTACACTGGGGGGATTTACAGTTGGGTGATTACACTGGGCTTCTCAGTCATATCCGAACATGATGGTGTCACCCCATGGATTGGCGCACTGGCATAAACCACAGCATTTACAGGGGCCATTTTGGGGTGAGCACAATGATCGTGTGCTGCCATCCCAAAACTAGCCTGCCCATCGTCCTGCAGAGCACTGTGGCAGGCTAGACAGGAGAGAGCCTGGTGCATTACCCTGCCCAGGGTCGACCACCCTGTCCTGCTGTCATTCCACAGCGGCAGGACAGAGCACTGCAGCAGGCTAGGAGGGAGAGCTGTGATGATGCACTAGCCTGCTCAGTGCCCCGGATTGCTCACTGACCTGGGGGGGGGGGTGACACCATATTTTACCGCACCAGGTGCCCCAACCCTAGTGACGCCGCTGTCAATCAATCCTGATGTACTAACGGCCTCTCTCATTTCTTGAGGCCTAAAAATGCCAAGACAATACAAATATCTCCCAAATGAATCCTTTTTTGGAAAGCAGACAGTCCAAGGTATTTAGTTACAGGTATGACAAGTTTTTTGCAGTTAATTTTTTGTCCCAATGTTTTGGAAAATTAGAAAAAAATGTTTATTCACAATTTTACATACTGTAGTGTCATCCTATAACTGCTGTGGTGGTGATCAGGGACACTGACTCGTGATAGCATGTAACAAATAAAAACTAAAAAATGTTTTACAGAATTTTTTCAATTTTTTAAAATATTTTTTTCTTTATTAATACATTTGTTTTCTATTTTTTTTTACATATAGTGACCAGAGCAATACAGTTTACCCTAGTAACACTGTACTAGTCTGGAGAGGTCATCAGGATTTTTTTTACACTCTATGATTGCTTATAACTGTGAATATTACAGTTAAAAGCAACCATGTATTCTGAATGAAAACTATTCATTCAGTGTTGATATTGTGATTAGCTGTGATTGGCCACAGCTAATCATACAGTACAGATATGCTGTGATTGGCCCTGTATGTACCATGTGATCACTGTGGCCAATTACAGAGCCCATCACACTACTAACACTGAATGAATCAAAGCCTTTCATTATGTACAATCATCTGGCCTCAAAACCACTGACCATGTGTAACCACACCAGCCCAGGACCTCTATATCCAGCACCTTCACCTCCAAGATCGTCTGAGACCAGCCACCCGGACAGCTGCTGTAACAATCGGTTTGCATAACCAAAGAATTTCTGCACAAACTGTCAGAAACCATCTCAGGGAAGCTCATCTACATGCTCGTCGTCCTCATCTGGGTCTTGATCTGACTGCAGTTTGTCTTTGTAACCGAACTTGAGTGGGCAAATGCTCACATTCGATGGTGTCTGGCACTTTGGAGAGATGTTTACTTCATGGATGAATCCCGGTTTTCACTATAGATGGCAGACAATGTGTATGGCGTTGTGTAGGTGATGTCAAAGTTGTGGATCGAGTGGCCCATGGTGGCGGTGGGGTTATGGTATGGGCAGGCGTATGCTATGGACAACGAACACAGGTGCATTTTATTGATGGCATTTTGAATGCACAGAAATACCATGATGAGATCCTGAGGCCCATTGTTGCGTCATTCATCCACAACTATCAACTCATGTTGCAGCATGATAATGCACGGCCCCATGTTGCAAGGATCTGTGCACAATTACTGGAAGCTGAAAACATCCCAGGTCTTGCATGGCCAGCATATTCACCAGACATGTCACCCATTGAGCATGTTTGGGATGCTCTGGATCGGTTTATACTATAGTGTGTTCCAGTTCTTGCCAATTTCCAGCAACTTTGCACAGCGATTGAAGAGGAATAGACCAACATTCCACAGGCCACAATCAACAACCTGATCATCTCTATGCAAAGGAGATGTGCTGTACTGCGTGAGGCAAATGATGGCCACACCAGAAATGGACTGGTTTTCGGACCACCCGGATCCCCCCAATACAGTAAAACTGCACATTTTAGAGTGGCCTTTTATTGTAGCCAGCCTAAGGCACACCCATGCAATAATCAGGTTGTCTAATCAGCATCTTGATAATCCATCCACCTCACAGGTGTGGCATATCTCGGCAAAGGAAAAGTGCTCACTAACACAGATTTAGACAGATTTGTGAACAATATTTGAGAGAAATAAGCCTTTTGTGTCTATTGGGCACGTGTCAGTGTGCTAACAATACAACCTATCTTATATAAAGGACTGCAGTAGGGGGGTTGGTTTGGCCTGAGAAGAGGCTGTGTTATTTGCTGTGATGTTTTGGGGGAGAAGGACTGATATTGTGCATAATTACAAACACCCCACTAGGGCTATTTGGATGTTTGCTGAAATTCTTGTGTATTGTGCCCATCAAAAGGGGGTTTATGTGGCCATACTGTCAATTTTGTGTATATTGTTCCTCTCTGACCATGCATTCATGGTTTGGGAGCACCAGGAGAACAGTATGTATGTATAATGTGGGGAGGGGTTGTTATCATTTGAATATGTACCTTTTTTAATAATATGTTGTAACGCTTTGTAAGAATAATGACTGTTAAGTATGTTTCTATAATCTTTGCAGCTAAAAATGAGATGTGGGTTGGTGGGTGTTGAGTAGTTGTACTATGAAATGTGTTGCCTGTTCCACACTGTGAAAGTAAAACTGTGTCCACGCTAAGGTTTAGACAAATGTTAGATTGTAAGCTCCTATGAGCAGGGCCCTTAGAACCCAATTGCTAACTGTTTTGCTAAATGGAGAACCATATATGCTGTAGAATATTTTAATGCCAGTAAATATGTACATAACTGTGTTTCTGCTGGCAAAATAAAAGTACATTATTGAGCTATTGTTTGTTGTTTTTCTTTTTTCTTTCTTTTTACTTTTAAATTAGTTTTGGGGAGTGGTGGTTTTGGGGAAGTGGAATATCTTCCTTAGGTCCGGTTCACACTGCTGCGGTGTCTAAGATCGGATGTGATTCGCTCCACAGTGCAAATCACATGCAATCTCTGTGCAATGCTAAATACAGATAGTATGGCTGAATTTGCATCGCATTCAGACCAAACTCACAAAGGACCCTTTTTTGTTCCGCAGCAGAATCGGATCATATGGTTGTTCACATTAGCTTTCTATTGACACTCTCAGCAGTTTGCACATGGCAGTGTGAACTGCCTACGAGTCGGGTGCGATGCAGGAACCCGCAGTGGTTTTGCAGGATTCCTGCATCGCACCCGACTCGCAAGCAGTTCACACTGCCATATGCAAACTGCTGGGAGTGTCAATAGAAAGCTAATGACCCCCCAAATCAATTTGCATATCGCAGTGCAAACTGCAAACTCAGACAGGAATTGGATTGCATGGGTGTGAACACCCATGCGATCCAATTCTGCTGCGGAACAAAAAAGGGACCTGTGCGAGTTTGGTCTGACTGTGATGCGATTTCAGCCATACTATCTGTATGGCTGAAAATGCATTGCACAGAGATCGCATGGAGCGCGGTGCGAATCAAATGCGATCTCAGGTCAACTCTGCAGTTTGAACCGGCTCTCAGTCATACTCCCATTTATGTTTGCATAGTCCTTACTAATTTACATCAGCGAACAAATGCAGAAAGTGTAATGTGGCTGTAAACAGGAAGTGATGTGTGCACATGGGCTGGAAGCAAATGTGTGGTGATGCCAAATAAACAAATCAATGCACCCGACCCACACCAAATATAGCTATTACATCCTCCCCCACATTGATAAAAAAGGCAATTTCAACTTGCTTGCGGCTGTAATGTTAAAAAGGGGCCCCCAGATTCCATCCACCCCATGTGAATGAGTATGGGGTACATTGTACCCCTACCCATTCACCTAAAAAAAAATGCCAAAATAACCCACAGTACACAGGTTTTTAAAGTGTTTTTTAAGGCAGCTCTGGTATCTCTTCTGATTTCTTCTCCCCTCTCCGGCTCTTCTCCCTCTTCGGGCACTATCTTCTCCCTTTGATGGTTCTTCCCCCTCTCCACACTGTCTTCTGCTCTTTTGCCAGTTCTTCTCCCTCTCCGCATTTATAGAGTAATCAGTGGCTATTTTTAAGGGTTCGATCTGTCCACCGCAATGTCTCAGTCACAATAAAAATCACAGATCGCTACCATTACTAGTAAAAAAAAAATAAAATAAAAAAAATGCCATAGATCTATTCCCATAGTTTGTAGATGCGATAACTTTTGTGCAACCCAATCAATATACTCCTATTGCGATTTTTTTTGTTACCAAAAATATGTAGAAGAATATACATCGGCCTAAACTGATGAATACATTTGTTTTTTATATTTTTTTTGGCTATGTATTATAATAAAAAGAAAAAAAATGCTCTTTGTTTGGTTATTGCACAAAACATAAAAAACACAGAGGTGATCAAATACCACCAAAAGAAATCTCTATTTGTGGGAAAAAAATTCATTTTGTTTGGGTACAGCATCGCACGGCTGCACAATTGTCAGTTAAAGCGGCACAGTGCCATATCGCAAAAAGTGCTCTGGTCATTAAAGAGGCAAATCCTTCCGGGGCAGAAGTGGTTAAAGGAGACTTCCAGATTATAATATGCCCCCCACCAGCTAGGGTTGTTGGGAAGAAGCCCTTGACCTCATCAACATGGGGATAAGGTGCTTTGGGATGGGGGGCACAGGGTCTGGTCTGTTGGTCTGTTCTGGATTTTGGGGGAATCCCACACAATTCTTTTAAAAATTTTGGCATTGGGGGTCCCCTCCTAATCCATTCTAGGTTAAATTTCTGGAATCAACCAAAATGATGTGCATTGCATAATTATGCCTGCTGACTACAATGCTATTTTTCAGGGGATGATACCATTCGGGATTCGAACCCAAGCCATCAAGTTTTGAATATAGGAGAACATACCACTACACCACAGACCTGAGCACACTATGCATAGAAAATACAATTACTAATGCTGGATTATTTTCATTCTATACAATAATATATTATATTTGAGGAATTAATATTATGGTAACAACCATGCTCATGTGGCAGCTAACAGCTGAATGTAAAAAAATAATAATTTGCCAGAAAAGAAAAGAAAAACACAAAAAAATGCATGGGGTCTAGTATGCATACAGAGGGGACACCCCCATGTCAAAATTTACAAAAAAAAAATGGTGTGGGGGTCCCCCCAAAATCCATACCAGACCCTTATCTGAGCATGCAGCCTGGAGGTCAGGAAATGGAGGGGACGAAAGAGCGCCCCCCTTCCTGAACGATACCAGGCCACATGCCCTCAACATGGGGGCGTGCTTTGGGGTAGGGAGCTCTGTGCCCCCCCGCCCAAAGCACCTTGTCCCCATGTTGATGGGGACAAAGGCCTCTTCCCGACAACCCAGGCTGGTGGTTGTTGGGGTTTGAAGGCGTGGGGCTTATCAGAATCTGGGCCCCCAGATCCTGTGAATGAGTATGGGGTACTTTGTACCCCTACCCATTCACGTAAAAAGTGGAAAAAACACACTACAAAAGTTTTTATAGTATTTTATTTAGGCACCTCCGGTGTCTCTTTTGTGTGGTTCTTCTTTCTTCTACAGGATCTTCTGCTCTTTTCCGGGGGTCTTCTGCTCTTTTGCAGGGTCTTCTTTCTTCTGCAGGGTCTTCTGCTCTTTTGCGGCGGTCTTCTGCTCTTTTGCAGGGGTCTTCTTTCTTCTGCTCGTTTGTGGAGGTCTTCTGGTTTTTTGTGGGGGTCTTCTTTCTTCTGCTCTTTTGCAGTGGTCTTCTTTCTTCTGTGGGGTCTTCTGCTCTTTTGCAGGGGTATTTTTCCTTTAGCTCTTTTGTGTGGGTCTTCTGCTCTTTTGCGGGAGTCTTCTTTCTTCTGGTCATTTGCAGGGGGTCCTTTGGTCTTTTGTGGGGGTTTTCTCTCTTCTGCTCTTTTGCGGTGGTCTTCTTTTTCTGTGGGGTCTTCTGCTCTTTTATGGGGATCGTCTGCTTTTTTGTGGAGGGTCTTCTTTCTTCTGCTCTTTTGCGGGGTCTTCTCTCTTCTGAGGGGTCTTCTTTCTCCTGCTCTTTTGCCGGTTCCTCTGTCTCTTCCTCTGTTCTTCCTCCGATGTTGGCTCAACGCGGATCATTTTAAAAAAATTTCAATTGATACATGTCCCCTGGGGTAGGACCAAGGTCCCCATACACTTTTTATGGCAAATAACTTGCATACAATCTTGCAATGGAAGACTGTGGATTATGCAGGTTCGATCCCCTTTGACGACCACAATTTCCGCATATTTAATCTGACAGGCATGTTCTCCAGCAATAGCGTTCTGTTCTGTTTGCATATCCGCCCAGTTTCTCAGAGTTGAAGTCTTAATTGCCTTTAATTGGGTGCTATTTTCAGGCACTTATGGAGCACATTAGGGCGTTATAGTAAGTTTCCCCCAGTGTGTCACACATGAACAGCTATTGTTCACAAGAGATACGCATGTAGGATTGACGCGTTTCACTTTTCAATGCTTCATCAATATCCGTGCCAGCGATATGGAACAGTACAGTCAGTTTATGTAATATTAATGACCACAAACATAGACATGGACAGTATCAGGGGGTCACTTCACAGGCATACGAATTGAACACCCAAAGGTCAGCAAAATTAAAATATTGCATATAGAGCCTGAGATATACACTGGCCCATTTTACCAAAGAGATGACCCTACAGATTCCAACAGGGATCCAACAAATTGGAAACTTAAAAAGGCACCCTGATATCCATAGCTGATCATGTGTGACACACTGTAATATGTTCTTTGAATGTATTGAATTCTGTATATATTAGACTTTATGTCAATATGTTTAACCTTTAGATTTTACTATGTAATAGAAAAAAGTTTAAATGTTTTATAATTGTTTTTTTTTGTATGTAAACATACGGCACATTTAAAGTCCTTCATCTCACTCCACACCTCTATATTTAACCTTTGAACTTTTGTCTTTATGGGGTGGTGCCATTATATAATTTCGTCTTAACTCCACCCACATGAGTACTGTTATATGTATTGCATTATTTTTTTATTTCAGTTACTTATTTCAGGTACTTATTTAGCGCCGTCAATTTACTCGGCGCTTTACTTATACATTGTACATTCACATCAGTCCCTACCCTCAAGGAGTTTACAATCTAAGGTCCCTAACACACATTCATACATATACTAATACACATACTAGGGTCAATTTAGACAGGATCCAATTAACCTACCAGTATGTCTTTGGAGTGTGGGAGGAAACCGGTGTACCCGGAGGAAACCCACGCAGGCACAGGGAGAACATGCAAACTCCAAGCAGGTAGTGTCATGGTTGGGATTAGATTATCTTCAGATAATCTGAAATATCTGTGAATAAAGCTTTATAGTTACTTTTCAATGTGTTTAACCACTTTCTTACTGGGCACTTAAACCCCCCTCCTGCCCAGACCAATTTTTGGCTTTCAGCGCTGTCGCATTTTGAATGACAATTGTGCGGTCGTGCAATGTTTTACCCAAATAAAATTTACGTCCTTTTTTTCCCACAAATAGAGCTTTCTTTTGGTGGTATTTGATCACCTCTGCGTCATTTCTGATCGCCGCTATAAACAAAAAATGAGCGACAATTTTGCAAAAAAGAACAATATTTTTTACTTTTTGTTAAAATACAAATCCATTAAAAAAATTATTCATCAGTTTTGGCTGATATATATTCTTCTACATATTTTTGGTAAAAAAAAAATCGCAATCGGCGTATATTGATCGCTTTGCGCAAAAGTTATCGCGTCTACAAACTATGGGAATTGATTTATGGCGTTTTTATTATTTTTTTTTTTACTAGTAATGGCGGCGATCTGCGATTTTTATCGGGACTGCGATATTGCAGCAGAAATGTTGGACATTTTTTACACATTTTTGGGACCAATGACATTTATACAGCGATCAGAAATTTAAATATCCAGTGATTACTGTGTAAATGTCATTGGCAGTGAAGGGGTTAACCTGCAGGGGGCAGTGAAGGGGTTAACAATGTTCCCTGGGTGTGTTCTAACTGTGGGGAGGCGGGGCTGGTCGGGACATAACAGATCTAACTGATCCCAGTGACAGGGATCAGTAGATCTGGTATGTCCCCTGTCATAGAACGGAGAACCGCCGTGTTTACATCGGCGGTTCCCCGTTCTGCAGCTCGGTCAGGCGATCGTGGGTCTCGAGCGGACATCGAGTACGCCCGACCCACGGGCACGCTAACGCTCATGCAGCGTGCGGCGGGCGCGCACGCTGCCGCCAGGGGGCGCGTCGGGAGCGTGCACAGGGGACGACGTCCATGGACGTCGTCCCGGCATTTCAGATCCGCACTGGAGCCGTACTTCGGCAATAGCGCGGATCTGTAGGGGTTAATGATATCCAGCAGCTCCAATTTTTTAAAACACATTTTTGGGGTATGTTTAGAGTTAACTTATTAGCACTTGCACATAATGAATTGCCATGCACAGGGCTATGCCATCATGTCCTAGGTCAGTGGTTCCCAACCTCAGTCCTCAAGTACCTCCAACAGGCCATGTTTTGAGAATCTCTATTAGATAAAATAACTGCCATAAATACTAAACCATCGACAATTATTTAAAGTACTAATGGAAGGTGAAGGAAATTCTGAAAACTGTTATAACTCATACAATGTAATGTAAGGGTTTGGCCACAAAATTATTGATTTTGCTTTTGCCCTTTTTCATGGAAACGAGCCTTTAATGTGTTGTCCTACTTATGCAGAATCTGCTTAAAAAATCTACCTTTAGGGGGCGTGGCTAGCTAGCGACGGAGACGGCCAAATTGTGAAGGAGCTCCGCTCTCTTGGGCACAAAGCGACCACACCAGCGACCAAAGGTGACCGATAACGATGGCAGCGAGTAACCCATCACTTCCCCCACCCGGGGAGCAAAGAAAACGGGGGCCACAACGATCGGCCCCGTCCAAAGTGATGGACTTCTTCACTGCCAGAGGGGACAGCGACAGCCAAAATGGCGCCAGCGCACGGCTCCACCATGCAGGGGACACTGATGACTCAGCATCAGGATCCGGATCCAGCTCCTCAGCAGCCTCGGTACGTACAGTGCTTACAACGCATGACACTGAGGGGACATTACACTCTCCACCAGACAGCCCTACAACCCGCAGCCCCAACAAGCACAAAAAAGCGAGACAGGGGGAAGAGGCAGGAGACGATACTGACATGGAGGAAAGCTCTCAGGTTGAGAACCCTCCACAACTCTCATTAGAACAATTCCCATCCTCTTCACAACCAGCCTCTATAGCTGACATGAGAGATATGCTGATCTCCCTCAGGGACTCCCTGCATTTTGATATGAAAACAGCCTTAATACCTATTAAGGCAGATGTACAAGAACTACAGCACAGAGTGGCCAAAGTAGAACATAAAATGGATGAAACATTCTCTGCACACAACAACCTAGTAGATACAGTCCAGGAGCAGCAATCAGACCTACAGCGGTTAGCGTTTAAAATCGCTGACATAGAAGATCGCAGCCGCAGGAACAATATTAAGTTCCGTGGGATCCCAGAAAGAGTATCCAACTTGGACTTAACAAATTACATACAGCAACTACTCCACATCCTGGTGCCTAAGGCGAGTGACATAGAACTCACTATTGATAGAGCCCATAGGCTCCCAAAGCCATCCTTCCTGCCTCAAACAGTTCCATGTGATGTCCTGGCAAGGATTCACTACTACCACATAAAAGAAGAGGCTATGCGGGCCATCCGCAAAGCCCCCAACTTAGAAGGGCAATTCGCCGGAATTGCACTATACACCGACCTATCACAGGCTACAATCCAGCATAGGAAGAAACTCCTCACAATTACTAAAGCCCTGAGGAATGAGGAATCATGAAATCAAATATCAGTGGGGGACACCGTCCAAACTGATAGTGACATATCGCGATAGAACGTACAATATCTTCTCTTTAGAGGCCGGTCTGAAATATCTGAAGGAGTGGGGCATTCTTCCAGCGACTCAACCAAAAGAACACCGCTCAGACCCCAAGAAACTAAGGCAAGAATGGGCCTGATGATCCATATAAGCCTTTCGGTCACCTCACCCATCAACAGAATGTGCCTTAAGAGACTAATTTTTTACATTTTCGGGAAGTATCTACACCAATACTGCACTGTTAGATACGAAAGCCCTCGATGATTAATCCGCAGAGAGATCTGCCACTAGGTCCTGGAAGTCCATCTGGGTCCTTTCTTATGGATGTTCCATATTTTTTCTTTTTGAAGTTGTTTCTGTCTCTGTTCAGTTTATTTTTTGCATTTGTCCATACCCTCTCCACAGATGACCGTTATTACACTCACTCCACAGCTAACCGCCCTAAGGATGCAGACCTAAAGCACCATCTACCCAATCTGCTTCAATCGACATCGGAACAAAAATCCCTCGGAACTGTAAGTAATATACCTTATAATTCCTATGCACCGCTCATCCTCCATTGGTCTCTGACTGTAAGGTCACCAATGGGTAGGAACGTGGATGACCTACACAGCATCAAATGACTTTCTCATGACCATCAAATTCGTCTCTTTGAATGCCAAAGGTCTGAATAGCCCCTTTAAAAGGAAAATGCTCTGGTCTGAAGCACAAAGACTCAAGAGTGATGTACTAAGCGTTCAAGAGACTCATTTCTCATCATGTAACCCACCGATATGCTCTCATAAAAACTATCCCCATATATTTTTCACCAATGCAAGTCAAAAAAAGAGAGGGGTGCTTCTCGCCTTTAGCAACTCTCTAGCCTTTTCCTGCCAAGAGATCATAACCGACCCGAATGTCTGTACACTTAATAATGCTGTATACACAATTGCATCGATATATGCACCAAATAAGGGACAGATTTCCTTTGTGAACAAGATACTAAAAAAACGTAATCAAATTCGCAAAAATAACAACATCTGTTGTTAATGGGCGACTTCAACCTAGTTCCCGATTCCACCCTAGACTGCTCTCCCCCCTCATCTACTAAAAGACCAACCCTTAAAAATCTACTAATCACAGAATCGTTATATGACGCCTGGAGATGCTTCCACGCCAGAGAAAGGGACTATTCCTATTTCTCAGCGCCCCACAAATCATATTCCAGAATTGATTTGACCCTCGCAGACCTAAACACCCTTCATTTAGTTCAATCCACCTCTATAGAGACCATAACCTGGTCGGATCATGCCCCCATATCTATTACTATATCAGAAAGTTATAATGACAGGCCCCACACCTTATGGCGCAACAACACGCGCATTTATCAGCAGGCATCGCTACGGGATGAGGTCGCCAAGCATTTAACTGAATTTTTTAAGTTCAATAATCCATCAGAAGGTAACATAACTAATACCTGGTGTGCACATAAAGCGTTTGTCAGGGGTATACTTTTGCAAGTTGCATCACGGGAAAAAAGGAAAAAAATGCACTCTGTGAAATCATTACTAGACCGGATTAAAAAATTGGAATCACAAAATAAACAAGCAATATCCCAAACTAATATAGAAGAACTAAATCTCCTCAGGCTAGAACTTAGGAAGCTCCTTATACAGGACTATGAGAAATGCCTTAAACACCTAAAAGCATCCTATTATCTTTATGGGAATAAAGCTGGAAAAAGACTTGCAAGACAAATACAAATCAAACAGGCCAAAAGCAAAATAGCAGCTATGAAAAACCCCTCTACAGGGCAGATAGTTCAGCACCCTAAGGATATAGCAGAAATATTCAAAAATTACTATAATAATCTCTATAATTTAGGTTCTGACCCCTCCATTCCCCAACCCACACGAGAAAAGATAAGCTAGTTTCTGGATTCAGTGAAGCTCCCCTCTATCTCCACAGATGATCTAACTCGATTGAACAAACCCTTCACAATAGAAGAATTATCGGAGGTAATACATCACCTAGCGTCAAACAAGTCCCCAGGACCAGATGGGTTATCAGCGGAGTATTACCGCTCTTTCCAGGATACCCTTTCACCTATCTTACTTGACCTTTTTAATACCTTGGCTCTCTCCAAACAAATCCCTAAGGAAATGCTCCAGGCAATCATTGTAACCCTCCCTAAACCAGGAAAAGACCCAAATTTCCCCCAAAACTACAGGCCAATTTCCTTTCTAAACTCAGAGCTTAAGATCTATGCTAAATTAATTGCCAATCGATTGTCCAAAATTACCCCTCTACTAATAAATAATGATCAAGTAGGTTTCGTCCTTAATAGACAGGCCCCTGACGGCACAAGGCGAATATTGAATCTTCAAAGAATTGCGGAATATAGGAACAACCAGACAGCTTTTGTAGCCCTCAACGCCGAAAAGGCCTTCGATAGGGTACACTGGGGATATATGGAAGCGACACTTCTTAAATTCGGTTTCACAGGTTTTATTAATTCAGCCATCCTAGCCCTATACACCAAACCCTCGGCTCAAGTTTACACCTCCTCTGCGTTATCGACAGAATTTCCCATCACTAACGGTACGCGCCAGGGGTGCCCACTCTCCCCCTTAATTTTCACTTTGATGATGGAACCCTTAGCAGCGGCAATAAGGGAATCCCCCAACATCTCCGGTTTAGAGATTGAAGGTAGCATCCATAAATTAGGACTCTTTGCGGATGACGTGATACTCTAGAGAAAAACGTACCCGCAATTAATAACCTAATAGAGACATATGGGGGCATCTCTTACTACAAAGTGAACATATCCAAATGCCAAATACTTCCCATACACTTAGATGAGACAACCAAGAAGAAAATGAGGGACCTATTTCCCTGTAATTGGGACACTACAGAAATTCAATACCTGGGAATACGAGTTACCCAGAAATCGGAATCACTATATGAAGCCAATTATAAAAAATTACTAAAATGCACCCAAACCGATTTAACCAGACTGAGCAAAATACAAATCTCCTGGCTGGGTAGGATTGCAACATTTAAAATGGTGATCCTGCCCAAGATCCTATATTTATTCAGGACAGTACCTATTCCACTCCCTACCTCATTCTTTAATACTATCAACACGTATTTGAAGAGTTTTATATGGAATGGTAAAAGGGCCCGGCTAGCATTTTCCATCCTGACTAAACATAGACTCCGGGGGGGATGGGAGCTCCACTGTTGACTAACTACTACAGAGCGTCCTTACTAGATCAGATTAAAGCATGGACCGACCCCACCACAACTAAATCTTGGGTATTACTAGAAAATTATATGATTAACAACAGGGGCCTTGAAAACCTACTATTTGCAGCGGCCACTAAGCTGCCACTCCAACTACAGGAGCATCTGTCCATACATGCATCTGTGTTGGCTTGGAAAGAATTAATCTCATTAAATAAGGAAATTATACAAATAAGAATCACCAGCGCACCCCTACAAATATTCGAATTCCTGATCCCTAATTTTTCAGTGAAAACCTGGACTAGACTGGGATACAAGTCCTGGGACTCTATCCCTGAAGATAAAAAAAACATAGACCCATACAGAAAGTACCAAATGATACACCTCTTGAGCTCCCTTAAATCACAAGCCATACAGCTGAATAAAGATTTCTGGGACTTCTGCCACATCCGCTCCTCCTCTAAGGGAGGAATTTCCCACATATATAGTATATTACAAGAGAATACCAACATTAAACACTCCAAAGCCATCCAAAATTGGGAAAGGGATTTAGGGAAATCTTTTACGGAACAGCAGTGGTTGAAGGCATTCAACCAGGGAGTGAAGGCATCTCACTGCGACTCCACTGGGAGAACATCTTTAAGGTAAATTACAGATGGTATTGGACACCAGTACGCCTGGCACACATGTATGGAAACTCCACTGGGGACTGCTGGAGAACCTGCGGGCAAAGGGGGCATTTGCTTCATATACTCTGGCAGTGCAAATCCCTAGGGAGCTTTTGGAGGGAAATATTTAAACTAATATCTAAAGTTACAGGATGTCTTGTCTGCCCATCACCAGAGCTCGCCATCCTAAACTTGACAATAGAAAGATTCCCACCCGAATGCAGACAACTGATAATACATATCCTCTTAGCAGCTAAGTTAACAATTATGGGTAATTGGAAGAAAGATATGGCGCCCAATGTAACTGAGGTTATTAGAAGTATTAAAATGCAATGCTCTTATGAACAGGCCTTTGCAAGATCCCAAAATAAGCTAAAAAAATTCCTTAGCTCATGGGATAGATGGATTAAGCTATATGAAAATAAAGAACATTTTTATTGAATGGTGAATAATACTGTACTTAAAGATATCTGAGGAGATGGTGTGGAACATCAAACTTATTAACTATAAGAGACTTAGTTATGTTTGTTTCTATTTGTTTTTATTTGATTTATTACTGAAAATGAAACCCCATTCCACTTTACCAGTGACCGAGGAGCTACCCAAATAGTGGTCAGCATACAGAACTACATGAAGCCTGACCACAGTATGTACCCAATGGGGTGGCAGGCCCTTCCCAGTGGGAGTGGGAAGTGATTTTCACCTAAACGGGGGACTTCTCTGCTACTGGTTCCTGCAGTAATGGCTAACGGGTGTAGTTCCTAGTTAAGCCTAAGGAATGAACCATCACTTCTGGAAAAGAACCTACTGATTTACTAAATGTATGTTTATCTTCTTGGAATGGTTGTACAATTTCTTATTTCTGTATCGCCTTTTGTTCGAATAAAAAATATTGAAAAAAAAAAAAAAATCTACCTTTAAAAAAAAAAAATTCCCATGTTCCTTTGCAAGCCCTGTGATTCCCCCACCCCCCTTCTCTCCTAACTCACCCCTAGCAGTGAAAGTCCTTCTCACCTCCTTATATAAGCCAGGCTTCCTGCATGTACTTCCTTTGACTGGCTCCACACCTACTGTATGCACAATGCACTGTATAAGTGAGTTTCCATTCATTCTAAATTGTACCAATGGACGTATAAAGAAATGCACCTGCACTTTAGTGCTTCACAACGCACAGATATCAATGTGCTGAGCTGCATTTACCAAAATATAGTGCAGTAACTTTTTTTTCATGCCTGTATGTGATTCTGCACCTCCGGGTCTGGGGCACGCATGTGCGCCTCCGGCGACCCACTTTCACTGCGGGAACCAATCAGTGGGTCTGGCGAATGCAATGTCCGCTGATCATTCGGGAGACAGGTAGAACATCGATCTGCCTTTGTAAACAAAGCAGATCAATGTTCTGTGAGAAGGGGAGGTAGAGACCCTGTGTTTCTGCTAAGCAGAAACACGGATCTCTGCCTTCCCACAGTACAAGCACCTCCCCCACAGTTAGCAAGCACTCCCTAGGAACACATTTAACCCTTTGAGCACCCCTGATGTTAACCCCTTCCCAGCCAGTGTCATTAGTACAGTGACAGGGCATATTTTTTAGCACTGATCACTGTATTAGTGTCACTGGTCTCGAAAAAAGTGTCAAAAGTGTCAGTTAAGTGTCTGATTTGTCTGCTGCAATATCACAGTCCTGCTATAAGTCGTTGCTCACCTCCATTACTAGTAAAAAAATTAAATTTCCAAAACTATATCCCATAGTTTGTAGACGCCATAACTTTTGTGCAAACCAATCAATATATGCTTATTGGGATTTTTTTTTACCAAAAATATATAGCAGAATACATATTGGCCTAAAATACATTTTTTTTATTGGATATGTTTTATAGCATAAAGTAAAAAAAAAATTTTATTTTCAAAACTTTTTTTGTTTATAGCACAAAAAATAAAAACCACAGAGGTGATTAAATACCACCAAAATAAAGCTCTATTTGTGAGAAAAAAAGGGACATATATTTTATTTGGGTACAGCATCACACGACCACGCAATTGTTAAAGTAACGCAGTGCCGTAACGCAAAAAACAGCCTGGTCATGAAGGGGGGTCAATCTTCCAGGACTGAAGTGGTTAAGCCTCTTGAAGAAGCTTCTTTCATCAAATGCAGATAACGATGTATATAAAACATGCAAAATATAGCATAAGGCTCCACCTGCTGTTTGTAAATGAGAATACAAAGGATTTATGCAATATTTCATATTTACCCAACATACAATTTAATTTTTTAGCCCTAGTTATAATATATATTGAAATTTTACACAACTGTACACACGTAAAAATATTCTGTTCCAAAAATCAAGTCTAATTACATATTAATCTATAATTATTACCAAAACTTGTTTCACATGCACTAGCCTGTAAATTAAATCTAGTGGTCCTAATTAGGGATGCATCGGGTTCAGTTCAAGGGAGGTTCAGTGAATTTTAAAGAAGTTCCGATACCAAACCCAAACCCCATTGAAAATAATGGGAGCCAAATATGTACAATTAAAAAACGGAAAATTTACTTTCAGATACTTACCGTAATTTTCCTTTCCTGATGGACTCCATGGCAGCCTATGTGTGGGTTAACCCCGCCTCCTCTGCAACGCTATAGGACCCCTAATCCCATAAATGTGAGCTACCGGCTAGAGACCGTGTTCCATAACTAGCCAACTCCTTACTCCATGGGTGGGGACTCCGTCTGCCATGGAGTCCATCAGGAAAGGAAAATTATGGTAAGTATCTGATAGTAAATTTTCAGTTTTCCTGACAGACTCCATGGCAGCCTACGTGTGGGAAATAACTAGCCAGAACCACACGGGAGGGTATGCCTTACACACAAAGGACTTTAATTTGCACCATCAATTGACAAGACAGCACAACCAAAGTTCACAGAGGACAAGGGACGCTGGTTCGACACAATAATGTGACATAAACATACTGGTGGCGGTCCATGAAGCCACCCTGTAGATAACTTCCAGGGCCACATGCCCCGCGGCCGCCCAGGATGCCGCCAGTTCTCTGGTGGAATGGACAGTCACCGCCTCCAGAGGAGCCATCCCCTTCGCCCTATATGCTTGCTGGATCAGCTGGACGATCCAAGACGCTATCGCCCTGGATAATGCCCGTTCTCCTCTGCTCTTACCAGAGTACAGCAGAAAAGATATTCCGAGCGCCTAAAGGCGGCCGTTACCCGGAGGTATTCCTTCAGCGCCTCTCCTACATCCAGCAGGTGAACCCCCCCGGATCCTGCTGCTCTGAATGTGGGAAGGACAATCTCCTGATTCTCGTGGAATACCGATGTCGCCTTCGGGTTTGCCTTGAGCATGGGTACCAGCACTACCCTATCCGGAAAGTAGGACAAGAAGAGTTCTTCATGACCAAGGAAGCCAATCTCCGAGACCCGCTTGGCCGATGTGACCGCCACTAAAAAGGCGGTCTTCGAGGACAGCTCCTTCACTGAGGTTGGTTCGGCTGCCGCCGAGAGCAAGTCCAGAACTAGAGGTAAGACCCATTTGGGGAACCTTGGTCTCCTTTGCGGCCCCATTCTCGCTGCCCCTCTAAGGAACTGCCGGACCAGAGAAGGCTGATAGCACCGAGACTTGAACCCTCAGAGAGCTGACCGCTAAGCCTAGGTCTAGGCCCGTTTGCAGGAACCCCAGGATTGCCTGAACATCCGGACCTATGGATGACCTCTGCGTGGCTGATGCGAACTGCCCAAATTTGGCCCAAAACCTTCCATACACCCTGTTGGTACTTGACCTTCTTGAACTCAAGAGGGTGGAGATAATGCCCGTCAAACAGCCTAGGACTTCCAGCCTCCCCCTCTCAAGAACCAGACCGCCAGCCTCAGGACCGCTGGGCAGGGGTGTAGAACTGTCCCCTGGGAAAGTAGGTCCGGTCTGAGGGGGAGGGGCACCGGGACTCGGGTGCTCAGTTGAGTCAACAGAGGAAACCATGGCCTGTTCGGCCAGTATGGGGCCCCCATTACCACTCCTACTGCTTCCGCCCTGAGCCTCCGAAGGAACCCCATGATAAGTGGGCATGGAGGGAAGGCATATGCTCTGCTGAACTCCCATTTGTCCGTCAGGGCATCCGCCCCGCAGGCCTGACTGCAACGATTCCAGGTGTAGTATTTCATGACTTTGAACTTGCAGGGGGAGGTGAACAGGTCCACCTCCGGCTGAGGTCCCAGCGACAAAATCAACTCGAGCATCTCGTTGTGGAGGAACCACTCGGTATTGTCTAGCTGGACTCTCGAGAGGAAATCCGCCTGAGCATTCTGGACCCCGGGGACGAATACTGCCGACATTTCCATTAAGTGCCCCTGGGCCCACGACAGTATTGGCTCGACCTCTCTGAGTAGAGCGGGCCCTGCCTCTCCCCATAGGAGACTGCCGTTGTATTGTCCACTCTGAGAAGAACCGCTTTCCCCCCTCAGAAGGAGACCGGAGGCCTGGATAGCCTGAAAGATTGCTCGTAGCTCCAGCGTGTTTGAGCCCGGAGTGCGGGCGCAGGGCTCCCACCTGCCTTGTGCCATTTCCAACTCGTAGTAAGCCTCCTATCCCGTACCACTGGCATCGGTGGTCACCACGGCCCATGTGACCGGGAAGATGGAGTGGCATATAAGCAGGTTTCTCCATCTCAGCCACCAGGGAAGGCTGGTCCTCATGGCCGAAGCTATGCGGATGAGCTGGTTGTTGTTGCCGGAGTCCCATTGGCGGAGGAACCCCGCCTGGAAGGGGCATAGCCTCCAAAGGGCCCACTTCACCATTGGCGTTGTGGCAACCATGGTGCCAATGATCTCGAGGCAGTAGGAGGCCCTCAGGTATGGGGACGATAGGGCCCGTGATGCCCTTTTCCTGATGATGGGAATTTTCTCCACCGGAAGGGAGATTGTGCCCTCCACCGTGTCGAACTGGGCCCCCAGGTATATCGGACGCTGGGCCGGCTCCAGATGACTCTTCTCCAGATTCAGCAACCAGCCAAACTCAGACAGGGCGGAGACGACCTGGTCTCTGTGGACAAGCAGTTGCTCCCTCTCCTGCGCAAGTAGTAGTAGATCGTCTAGATAATGATACAGACGGATCCCTTTCGTTCTGATCAAGGCTACTATGGCTAGGAGGACCTTGAAAAAGGTGCGAGGAGATGTCAAGAGACCAAAGGGGAGACAGGCAAACTGCAGGTGTCTCGGCCCGACCGCAAACCGCAGGGTCTTGCTGAACCCTTCCTGCACAGGCCCCTGGAAGTAGGCATCTTTCAGGTTTATTGAGCTCAGCCAATCCCCTGGCTGTACCGCTTGCTGGATTGTGGACAGCATTTCCATCTTGAATTTTTCGTACTTTATAAATTTGTTTAAGTACGTTAAATCTATCACCGGGCGCCAGGCGCCATTTTTCTTTTGCACGAGAAACAGAGGTGAGTAAACCCCCTTGAACCTCTCTGCCTCTGGAACAGGTAGGGCAGCTCCCTGAGCTATCAGAGAATCCACGTAGTCCAGGAGAATTTTTATTCTTTCTTCTGCCCACGGAAGCCTCGTTGTGACAAATCTGTGCGCAGGGATAGCAGTGAAGGACCAGGAGTGCCCCTTCGACACCGTCTCGATGGTCCAGTGGTCCGGGATCGAGGCCGCCCAGACGTGCCGGAAAAGACGCAGACGCGCCCCTACCCGACCCGCCTGGACGGGCCCAATCTCAAAACGACTTTGTGGCCTCCCGGGTCCCGGACACCTGGCCTTTAGAAGATTTCAGCCCTGTCTGCCCTCTTCGCCAGTTTCTCCTGAAGTCTCTGCCTGGCTTATACGAGCGAGCCTTCCTCGAGCGTACTGTACTCCTTCTTCTGCGCTGTGGTCTCTTCTGACCGAACAGACGCCTATCCTGGGGGGATGAAACCAGACTTCCTACCTGTGGCTCGAGCTATGGCACTGTCCAGTTCATTACCGAACAGGGAAGACCCTTCAAAGGGAATTTTGCACCATGCCTGTTTAGGCGCCGGGTCCGCACACCAGGGACGTAACCATAACGCCCGCCTGGCCGTGACCGCGGACAGCATATCCCGAGCCAGGAGGCGGATGAGGTCAATGGAAGCCTCCCCCAAAAAAGCTGTTGCCAACTTAAGTTCTTGGACAGCTGAACTTCCGACCAGCTCCTCAGAAACACCCCGAATCACCGACTCTACGTTTTCCATTACTTTGGATAATGCCGCGAGGGCTAGGACCGGCTTGCCGGCTGCCCCGGCCAGCCTGTAAACCCTCCTGAGGTCTTGATCAATCTTCCTCTCAAGGCCGTCCCTGAAGGATACCGCATCTTCGAGCGGAAGGGTAACATGCTTGACCGGCCGCATCAGGGCTGCGTCTACCAAGGGGGTGTTCTCTAGGTGTTTCACGTCCTCAGGCTTGAATAGATAAAGTTTCGCAGATTTACATGACATAGACGACTTACTGTCTGTCTTCCCCCACTCTTCCAGAATGATGTCTTTTAGTTCTCCCAAGAGCGGGAAGCTGGGGCGCTCCTTCCCCAGATGCTTGAAGAATTTTCTCTGCTTCGCCGGAGGGCTCCTCCCATTTAAGGGCCTCCCTGACTGCCTTTTATCAGCGGGGATACCAGGGCAAATCAAAACCACCTGGAAAGTCATCCGCTTCCATCTCGCTGTCCGAAGATCTGAGCGAGGAATCATAAGGCCGGAATGAGCCCAAATCCTCCGGGGCTTCGTCGGCCAAGGAGTCTGATACAGTGGTGGCTTGACTCCGCGTGTGTGACGCGCCCCACTCCTTTAGGGACTGCTGCACTACACGCTTCACCAGCAACTCCATCTGCTTGGTTATCCATATTTCTTTCCCCAACCGCCCAGGCATAACAGGGGTCGCACAGAGACTTGCCCTCCGGGACCCGTGCCCGACATCCCCAGCAGGCTCTCTGACCAGAGCGGCTGTCGTGGCAGTGGGAGCGGTGTCTGGAGGAGGAATGGGAGCGTCTCCTCTGATGATGATCCCCAGACGGAGAGCTGCGTCTGGATCTGGAGGAAGAAAGATGATGCGGCTTGGCAGGGGCTTGGTGGGCCACATACTGAAGACCGGACCTGGAAGGGCTGGGAGGAAGAGAAAGAAAGACATCCAGGGCTTTAGTCAGAGTGCTTTGCCCGCTTGCCCTTAGTCCCATCCCTCCTCCCGCCATCTCCCGCACGTACCTTGTGCGGGGAGGCTGACCACAGGAGGGCGGTGATTTATCCATCTTGTCCGGTAGGAACTTGCCTTCAGGCTGCGGGAGAAAGGAGGGTGTAATTTACTACAAATTAACCCTCCCCCCCCCCCCGTTCTCTCCCTCTTTTTCTCTTTCTTTTTTTTTTTTTTTTTTTGTGTGCCCCTTTAAGGGCACCCAGCCTGACCAGGCTAGTCTTCCCATCTACCTGGCTTACCTTAGGGTTGCCACTCAGGGCGTGGGGAAGCCGTCGCTATACTGCCCACCGAGTCTTCCCAAAGACTCTGGGGCTGACAGCTTTTCAAAACACCCGCCCTGTGCGACATCATCCCCGCGCGCCTGCGCCTTGGGATCACGCCACACTGGGCCTGCGCAGCCGCCGGGTCCCGCGGCGGACCGTGCACGCGCGAACCAAGCCTCGGTTTCATCCGAGGCCGGTGCATGCGCCCTCCCCACCGCGACCCGGAAGTGCGGCGCTCTGGAACGCAGAAGCGTTCCAGGCGCCATAGGATTTCCCCGTGTGTTTTTTTTTTTTTTTTTTTCTT
>BLSH010272176.1:263106-276790 GCA_018402905.1 Glandirana rugosa | reverse complement strand
ACAGTAAGGTAAAAGTGTGTGTTTGACAGCCAGAAAGGATAGTATCTTTGGCTCTGTGATAAAATTAAATTAGTGACTCTTAATTCGCGTCGTGTTCCTGAAAAGTAATAAGGATAATAACCGACAACTGTAAATGTTTACGTCGTAGAACCTTTAACCTATTTTCCAAATCGTGACCCTTTGTGAAAAACTTTCTATTTATCATGTAAAATATATGTTGATATATCCAGTCTGGTGTTACTCCCTTTACTCCTCCTTTCTCCCTGTCTCCCTGAAACAAAGTTTAGTCCCTGTCAACCCTTGATACGTTAACTAATGCTGGCTGCTGTGAGATTTATTGTGTCTGGAGGAGGTCTATTGCATAGTTCCCAACTGTCCCTGATTTGAAACAAAGTCCCTCTGTCCCTCTTTCCTCCTCATTTCCCTCATTGTGGTCTGACCTATATAGTTGTATATAAAATGTACTATTTATCTTTCAAAAAGTGTTTCCCAGTGCTAAACCTTTTATCCAATTTCCAAGATGCTGCATTTGTAAATGTCAACAGCCAATAATAGGAATAATGAAAAGTCCTTGTGCTGCGCTTAATTCTCAGTGATTAAATTAAAATAGTGTCTCGGTTTCTATGATAGGAAAGACCGACAGTTTGTGTGTGAAAATGGAATGACACACTACACCCAGTGCTCTCTCTCAATCTTCTTACCAAATAGCAAGGAATCATGAGCCTTTGTAATCACATTATCCAAAAGTCAGGAACACTCTCTTCAGGTAAGTGAAAAATGACAGCCACCCTGCAGCAATCGTTCTCACAACCAAGGTTCACAGCAGTGTGCCAAAGGATAAAAATAACAGAGGGAGCACGAATAGTGAAGCCTGTTTAAAAAAGTTTAATAAACAAAAAAGAACTGCACTTACAAACTTCCAAAGGACTTCACAGCATATAGTGTCATCACAAAAAGCAATCCACACATAGGAGACATGAAGGTGCCTGCTTGCAGCTGTACCACCTGACCGGTTTCTCGCCAATGAGCATCATCAAAGGTGTGGTCAGCTGCACAGGCACCAATGGGATTTATAATGACGCTTGTAATGTGAAAAACCGGAACTTCCGGTCTTTGGAGCTCATCACATGACCAGCAGGGCGCTCCAAGACCAGGAAATAATCCCCTGTGTTAAAAAGGGAACAAATCCACAAACCTGATGCGCTATGAATGCAGGGTCAGGGGTTTCTAAACATCAGAAATCAATGTACCAACAGGAATAACTTTAATATATGCCTGGATGGCTTGTAAAACGGCATTTCCAGTAAAGGGAACGCACCACGTGACCGCTCCAAGACCAGGAACTAGTCCTTAGTAACAAAAGGAGCCCATACATCATTTAAACACAATGACAGAAAGCTTCCACAGACAGGAAATCACCCTTAGGACATGAGCATGACATAATATAAACATGAATAATCTGTAAGACCAAAGCTAAAAACAGGAGGGGCACTTAGCCCTTATGAGATAGATGGGCTGTCAATATCTGCGGCAGGGTAACAGAACGGACATAATCTTACCAAATCCCATTTAAAGGGGAAGGAGCAGCAAATGTACAAAATCAATGAATTATATATAATGATCCATAATACCCTCAAAAAGAATATATTACATTTCTGATAATATACGTATATAGATACAAAATTGATAAAACATAGGAGGAGCCAGGACGCACACACTAAAAGCCTAATTAAAATCATATAATCCCCAAAGGATTTAAGGAATGCAAACACATTGACAAGGCGAGACCCAGGGTTTAGCTGTTGTTGATAAAACTGTTAACGTCCCAGTCTACAATTAGACCGTACGGGACATAACACTTAACCCTATGTATCCACCGGGTCTCTAAGCAGGAAATCTCCCTCCTGACATTACTTCCCCTCTAATTCGGGGTAAACCTATCACTACAAAAGTCGTCCCTACAGGTTTCTTATCATGATGCTCCAAATAATGTTGGGAGACACTGTGCTTGGGGAAACCCCTCTTAATGTTGCCCACATGCTCACTCAGTCTTACATTTATCGCCCTAGTGGTGCGACCAATGTATTGCAATCCGCAAGGACAGGTGAGCACGTAGACAACATCAAGAGAGGTGCAGGTGATAAAAGTGCCAATATCATGTACTTCCGAAGCAGTGTGAGAACTAAACTGACACACTTTTCTCCGTTTGTCGGCATTGAATTTGCAGATGGCACACCTGCGACATGGATGGTAGCCCTTAGAGTCTTGAAAAAAGGAGACCCTATGAGGAGCATCAAGAATGTTGGGAGCAATCTGTAATCGCAGAGGAGGGACCCCTCTGAATATTAGTCTGGGCTGCACCGGTAACAGTGGACCCAACACCTTGTCATTCCTCAACACCGACCAATGCCTCCTCATAATACGTTTGAGGTCATGTGTTGTCGGAAATAGGTGGTGATAAAGGAAAAAACTGATAAGATCTCTCCATCATCATTTCTTGAAGTAGAAGAGCCATCAATCATCTGCTGTCTGTCCATATTTAGCACATCAGAAATAGCTTTATCAAGAACAGCTACCAAATACCCCTTCTCAAGGAACCTGGACCTGAGGACCTGAGCTTGTTGAAGAAAGGTGCTAACCAAAGAACAATTCCTCCTCAGTGGGATTATTATGGTCACTGCAGATGTAACATCTCTGTATACCATTATCTCCCATTCTGATGGTATGGAGGCTGTGGAGACTTTCCTGAGGCTGGATGATGATCTATCCACCCTGCAGAGGGAATTTATACTTGGCCTGCTCAGGTTCACTATGACTCGCAACTATTTCTGGTTTGGTGGCTCCTTCTTCCTTCAAAACAGAGGAGTCGCCATGGGGGCAAAATTTGCCCCGAGCATGGCTAACCTGTCCATGGCCAAGTGGGAGGAGGACTTCGTCTACTCGGACCAGAGACCAGAAATTGTCTTCTGGGGCCGTTATATAGACAACATCCTCCTCCTATGGGATAGAGACAGGGCTTCATTGGCTGATTTTATGGATGGCCATAATGATAATGATCTTGGCATCCACTTACAATATGAAGCCAGTGAGGTTCAGATCAATTTCCTGGATCTGTCCATCGAAGTGAGTGAAAGGAAGTTTCTCACGTCCACTTACTTCAAGAGCACAGATCGGAATGGCTATACAGATCAGAACAGCTGCCATCACCCCTCCTGGCTTAGAGCAGTCCCGAAGGGACAGTTCATTCGGCTGAGGAGGAATTGTTCTTTGGCCAGCACCTTCCTTTGATGGCCCTTCTACATCAAGAAATGATGATGGAGAGATCTTATCAGATTTTGCCTTTATCACCACCTATTCCCGACAAAACAAAGACCTCAAACGTATTATGAGGAAGCATTGGTCGGTGTTGAGGAATGACAAGGTGTTGGGTCCACTGTTACCGGAGCAGCCCAGACTAATATTCAGAGGGGTTCCTCCTCTGCGATTACAGATTGCTCCCAACATTCTTGATGCTCCTCATAGGGTCTCCTTTTTTTAAGACTCTAAGGGCTACCACCCATGTCGCAGGTGTACCATCTGCAAACTCAATGCCGACAAACGGAGAAAAGTGTGTCAGTTTAGTTCTCACACTACTTCGGAAGTACATGATATTGGCACTTTTATCACCTGCACCTCTTTTGATGTTGTCTACATGCTCACCTGTCCTTGCGGATTGCAATACATTGGTTGCACCACTAGGGTTATGAATGTAAGACAGAGTGAGCATGTGGGCAACATTAAGAGGGGTTTCCCCAAGCACAGTGTCTCCCAACATTATTTGGAACATCATGATAAAAAACCTGCAGGGACAACTTTTGTAGCGATAGATAGGTTTACCCCGAATTGGAGGGGAAGTAATGTCAGGAGGGAGATTTCCTCCTTAGAGACCCGGTGGATACATAGGGTTAAGTGTTACGTCCCATATGGTCTGAATGTAGACTGGGACGTTAACAGTTTTATCAACAACAGCTAAACCCTGGGTCTTGCCTTGTCAATGTGTTTGCATTCCTTAAATCCTTTGGGGGATTATATGATTTGAATTATGCTTTTAGTGTGTGCATCCTGGCTCCTCCTATGTTTTAACAATTTTGTATCTATATATGTATATTATCAGAAATGTAATATATTCTTTTTGAGGGTATTATGGATCATTATATATAATTAATTGATTTTGTACATTTGCTGCTCCTTCCCCTTTAAATGGGATTTGGTGAGATTATGTCCGTTCTGTGACCCTGCCGCAGATATTGACAGCTATTCTATCTCATAAGGGCTAGGTGCCCCTCCTGTTTTTAGCTTTGGTCTTACAGATTATTCATGTTTATATTATGTCATGCTCATGTCCTAAGGGTGATTTCCTGTCTGTGGAAGCTTTCTGTCATTGTGTTTAAAGCGCATTGGAATGATGTATGGGCTCCTTTTTCAGACCGGAAGTCCGGGGCCTGTATGTTATTTCCCTAATGCAGCTTCCCTTTGTACTGTATTATGGGAAAAGGCTGGTTCCTGTTGTTGGAATGCATCACTGGTCACGTGGTGCGTTCCATTTACTGGAAATGCCGCTTTTCAAGCCATCCAGGCATATATTAAAGTTATTCCGGTTGGTACATTGATTTCTGATGTTTAGGAACCCCTGGCCCTGCGTTCATAGCGCGTTAGGGTTGTGGATTTGTTCACTTTTTAACACAGAGGATTATTTCCTGGTCTTGGAGCGCTCTGCTGGTCATGCGATGCGCTCCAAATACCGGAAGTTCCGGTTTTTCGTGTTACACACGTCATTCCGGCCCCCTTTATAAATCCCATTGGTGTCTGTGCAGCTGACCACGCCTCTGACAATGCTCATTGGAGCAAAACCGGTCAGGTGATACAGCTGCAAGCAGGCACGTTCATGTCTCCTATGTGTAGATTGCTTTTTGTGATGACACTATATGCTGTGAAGTCCTTTGGAAGTTTGTAAGTGCAATTCTTTTTTATTAAATTTTTTTAAAGGGGCGTGACTATTTGTGCTCCCTCTGTTATTTTTATCCTTTGGCACACTTATTCTGTGAACCTTGGTTGTGAGAACGATCGCTGCAGGGTGGCTGTCATTTTTCACTTACCTGAAGAGAGTGTTCCTGACTTTTGGATAATGTGATTGCAAAGGCTCATGATTCCTTACTATTTGGTAAGAAGATTGAGAGAGAGCACTGGGTGTAGTGTGCCATTCCATCTTAAGACACAAACTGGTGTCGTTCTTTCCTACAATAGAAACCGAGAGACTATGTTTGTTTAATCGCTGACAATTAAGCGCGGCACAAGGACTTTTCATTGTACTCATTTTGGTGATCAACAAATGGTGCATGCTACTGATTGATTATTACGCATGTGTTTTTAGATAGAGCAAACTCATTCCATGTGAATAATAGGAATAGTAGTGGTTAGAAAAAAAAGCACTGGGTTTAACTAATCTTTTTTTTTTTTTTTTTTTTTTTGTAGAATTCTCCGTTAAAGGGGCATGTCCTATGCCTACATAGTGTTCCTCCTTCCCATCTCAAAAAGTTGGGGGGTATGCTATTGTTTCTGGGGTGAATCTATTGTGGCTAAAGGTGTATATTTTTGCAGGGAGTCTATTGTTACTTGGGGAGGGGGGTGGAGGGAATCTGTTGTAACTGGCTGCAGGGAATTTATTTTGCTGCTTTTCTTGTTATCATTACCATATTCTATACAAATTAATTAGCATCACAAAATGATACTTGGTTCTGTATTCTCTCAAAGAGGCAGTACTGGGAGGGGGGCACGGGGAGGGACTAAGGGTCAATGCTCCAAGGTGAGTAGGTGGTGGAAACAAAGGGTGACTAAGAATGGAGGAGTACCTGCACCTATTCGCTGAGAAAAAAGCCCTGTATTTGCAGATCAAAAGATTATCTTTTGATATGAACATAAATCAGTGAAAGCAACTTTATAATATAGCCCTGTGATCTCTATGTAAATATAATAATTGCAGTGCTGCCTTTTTTTCAGCCAGTCTTAAATATACCAGGAACTTGTGATGAGCAAATCTGCTTGGTTTCGAATTGAGGGCAGATTCAGCAAACACATCCAAAAACCCACAATTTGCAAGCATTATTGTGGTCCCCATTGTATTAAATGGGAGGAAAATCTTAAAAATCAACTCACTCTTGTTTCAAGGGGTTGTCAAACAAATGGCATGGGGATCAGGGCACTGCCTTAGGGGCATGTACCAATGCAAAATAAAAAAGAAAAATAGCAAGATGGAGCAGCTCCATTAATAATGCTTTAATTGAAACAATAGAAATACACAAATCTTTTAAATGTATTGTATTTCAGGTACTTATATAGCGCTGTCAATTTACACAGTGCTTTACATATACATTGTTAATTCACATCAGTCCCTACCCTCAAGGAGCTTACAATCTAAGGTCCCTAACTCACATTCATACATATACTAGGGCCAATTTAGACAGGATCTAATTTACCTACCAGCATGTCTTTGGAGTGTGGAAGGAAACCCACGCAGGCACAGGGAGAACAAGCAAACTCCAGGCAGGTAGTGTCATGGTTGGGATTCGATCCAGCGACCCTTTTGCTGCCAGGCGAAAGTGCTATCCACTACACCACTGTGCCGCTTTTAAATAACATTAAGTATGAGGTTTGACTAAGCGCTGACTTTAGCGCGGAACACAACACCTTTTAATTCTCCTGTTATACCTGTGATGTCATTTTAATGCTTCAATAAAGAGACCAAGGTGTGCATCAATATTCTGGACTTGTGCATGTTATTGAATCTCACAGAGGAGCTGTGCAGCACCCTGGGTTCCAATTCACCACATGTGGGAGACAGTCACTCACTTAGAGCAGCATGACTTTGGCTTTTAAATAACATGCTTGAGAGGATACCCTAAACCTGCCTGTGAAGCGGTGCAATGTACACAAACAAAAAAATAATCCCAAATTGCTGCCCGCTAAATGATGATTCCTGACTGCTTTGTTCTTTTTGTAAAGGGAGCAGCCAGGGATTACCTTCAGTCATACCAGACCCTTTTCCTAGATGGGGGGCTCATATGAATTACAGGGAGGACCTAATTTAAATAAATACCCCTGGCATTAGGCCTGATATGGTTTAGGAGGTGGGTAGGTTCACGCTCACTACCTGCCCTTTCTTGACCAGTGAGGCTGCATGCTTGAATAGGGGACTGGTTTGGATTTCAGGGGGACCACACACATTGTTTTATTTTTCTTTGCATGACGTCCTACCCTTAAAATCCAAGTCAGACCCAAAAGAGATTTAATATGATTTTTTTTACAATTGCAATCTTCATTTGAATAATCATGTTTAACCTACTAATCTGTGAATTAGTGTTACCCAGTTTGATGCAGAAGGATGAGGATATGGTAATAAACACCCGACCTTTTAGAGTAATCGGCTCTTTGCACAGCTGTTGGCTCTCAACCCCAGCTGCCACTGACAGTTTTAGTCCCTACTGATGATTGAGAACCAATCTGAGTAATTCCTAATCATGTGCTATCTATGTTAGTAATGACATAGTGATAATATCCATGCTGAAGGCTTCACTGACAAATTACTCCTTCAAGTATATGTGAGCCCAATTAATAAAATATCATAAAGGATTTAACATGTTAAAATGCTCAATGATCCTGTGATCCTGCCATGTATGTCCTTTAGGAACTTCCTGTAAGACTGCACTTACAGCCATCGCTGAAGTCCATGTCAATAGGAAGAGGAAAGTAACTGCAAGAGACCAGCAGCACTGAGATGCAATAAAGGAAAAAAAAAAGAAATAAGGAAAAAAAAAAGAAATAAGAAAAAAAAAGTTAATAAATGATGGCAACCGATAAAAACACTTTAGCAAATTGAATTCAGTTGAGGCTGACATCTGATTATGGAACCGTAGATGCCACTGCAGCCAAAGGGGGCAGTATTCATATGTTAAATACTGTTGTAGCATTAAAAATAATAAATTAGCTAAAAAAAAAAAAAAAAAAGGGTGCATGCGTGGCATGGAGCGAGGTGGCTTCCTGAAACTGTAGCTCTGTCAGACACAGGGATACCAGCGGCTTCCCATAATACCCAGGGGTATTATCTGCTCGGATCTCCATATATTCAATACTCCTCGAGGCCCCATATCCCGGTGCATGGCTTCGACCAGGAAGAAGTCCAGGGGCTCTGCTCAGAAGTCACTGACACACTACCTGCTCTGCACCAGGGAGCAGTATGGCGTGTCACAAGATGGTGCGGCGGGACGGGCACCCTCTCTGACAGCTCCCACATCTCCTCTGCCACCTCTGCCAAGCACTCCATCCACTGTGGGCTGTGAGTATTCCTCCCCTCTCACTAAGTCAGACTTAGAAGCTAGTCTTGATGCCATGTACTCTAAACTGGCTGCAAAGTTCCAATCTGAGCTGCACAAGACCTCTCATACATTTTCATAAGAGATTGTAGCTTTAGGCACCAGAACAGAGAGATTGTAAACCAAGCACAATGAACTCAGCCTGGCTTATAGTGAACCAGCAGGGAGCACGAGTCCTTATCTACAGCATTTATCCAATTGCAAACGTAGGTTGAAGATCTGGACAACTGTAACAGGCGCAATAATCTTAGATTGCGGGGCATTCCTGAGTTGGTCACAGACCTGATTGCATCAGCTATTAATTTGTTTAAATCCCTTCTGCCCGACCATGACTCTGCATCTTTCACATGTGACAGGATTCATTGAGCTCTTGGGCCTAAACGACAAACCACCACGTGATATTGTCCTCTGTATGAAGGACTTCCCAGTGAAAAAGGAAATCCTGGGTGCTGCCAGAAATACATTTAACATAATGGTTGATGGCTATAAAGTACAAATTTTCCCCAATATCTTGCCTGCGACTCTGGATAGACAACGCAACATGAAGGAGATAACCTCAACACTTCAATTAATTAACATTCGCTATTGTTGGGAATTCCCATTTAAGCTAATAGTCCCGCATAATTGGTCCACATATGTAGCTTCTACCATCTTAGAAGGTCAAAAAATCCTGGTAAAATTGATTGGGCCTTATGGAGGCTGATGTGATACCTCGTCCACCTTCAACCCCCAGACCATCGCTGATTTGGCATACACCTTCACCCAGGAGGGAGCACCGGAGAGTTCATCATGAAATTGATCGTGTCCATACAATTTAAATGATGCCCTTCATCTGCTCGCATTTGACCTTGTGGGCACCTCTTCCTCTGGACTTCTTCTCTTGTCTTAAGGCCTTAGACATGTTCAGACAAACATTAACTCAAACAGCCGGGCACCATTCCCTGGTGTTTGTGCATTGCCTCCCCACCCAGCTGTTACCTATTTTACATATGCGAGTGTACAGTTTTTTGCAATCCATAAACATTTTTCTATGGTTTAGTTATATTTTGGTATTCTCTCAGCTGGGTTTGGGACATTTTTGTCTCGGTTCTAGTTCTCGATTAGCAGGTTATATTGTACTTCCTGATCCCAATCAGTTTGCTATCTAAATTTTATTTTTGGTTATTTTTTATATGGTCCAGTTTTGATATCTCCAACAATGGTTTGGTGTCTTTGATATACATGTATGGTCTTGCTGTTGCCTTAGGATATCTACCTTGTGGGTCAGTTATGGCATCACCTTCTGATGGGTGTCCCTGGTCTCACATAATTTTGCATCGGCACCTTTATCACCTGTTTCACCATTTTCTGCTGTGCCATTATGATAGATTGGCTGTTGAGTGTGTTTCCCATGATGTCCAGGGATTTAATTTGCCTCACAAAAGACGTAAAGCCTTTTCCTACTATAAATGCCTTGGGGCAAAAATGTTACTACAGGAAACTGTCATGAAACCACAGTAAACATTCATGTCTTATCTGTTGCTTACCTTGCTGCATGTGTCCAGTTAAAGGCCGGGCCTCCCTCACTTGTGTGCTTTTGTAGCCCTCCTCAGCTGGGCTCCACCCCAGGCCCTAATTAGGAACATTATATAATACCTGGCAGTGCAAGCCTGCAATGCTGATCAATTTTGTGTGCGTTTAGCTTCGTGTGTGGTTGTTCCTGTCGTGTGTTCTGAGTCTAACCCCGGTTACCGACTTTTGGCTTGTTCTGATGATGCCTGCCTGATACCCCAACCTTCGGCTTGCCCACTGTTCTCCTGTCTGTTTGATACCCCAACCTTTGAGTGCCTCCTGTCTGTCCCTGTCTGCTTGTAGCCCTGACCCTTGGCTCTCCCACTGACATTCTCTTGCTATCGTGCTCTGCTGTTTTCTCTCCATTCACCTGTAGCCTGCCATGAGCGTGAGCTGGGAGACCCCGGGGGCCGCGACCTGGATCCAGTTGCAGCCAAGTCCATCCTCACCACCAGAGCCTCTGGTGAAAACCTGCTGGCTCTTAGACTCCCTGGAGAAACCTTTTCTCTAGCCCCCTGTGCTATCCGTGTCAGGGTCCCAGCAGTCCCGCTTCCCTGCACCATCCTAAACCCTAGTCGCAGCAGTCAGCTATAGGTCCACAACCTTGCGGTGCACTTCACAACCTTAGCGTGTGCTTCGCACATCAGCGGTGTGATTCAAACACCTGTTACCTGACCCCAGGTGTCGTGTCAGAAAAACACTTTTCCAACCTCTCCCATCCCAAATTGTTTCATTGCGCATATTAGCAATCCTTCTACACTGTACATTCTTCTAAAAGCAGAGGTGCTGCATATTCCTCCATAATTCATTTCCAATGGAAGTCCACAAAGATAAAGAAAGTAGATTTGATATTATCAAAAGCAGTCTTCTTGGTTGTGAAGTCACAATTGCTAGTTTATATGCACCCAATGATTCCTCTGCCTCCTTCTATGCTACTTTTTTGAGCTTCTTATGAAATACCAATCCCCCATATGATAGTTGGAGGTGATTTTAATATGGTTGCTAACCCATCACTAGATAGAAGTGCAACTACTGCACACTCCAAAGCTGGATACACACTGTCCAATTTTCTGTAGATTTTTTCCTTCAGATTTACCAAAATCATATAATATGAGGTCAAACCTTGCTCAAAAGTTGTATAGTGTGTATGAGGTCTAGACCCCATACACACTATTCGATTTTCTGCAGATTTATTCTTTCAGATTTACCAAAACCATGTAGTGCACGGGCCGGCCTGATTGCATACAAATTGAAACTCTTAAGGTTTGACTTCATATTATATGGTTTTGTAAAGCTGAAGGAAGAAATCTGCAGAAAATCTAATAGTGTAGTCTAAGTCACTCCCCAAGTCCTTTACCACCAGACTTCATGACTCCAATTGATTGAAACCTGGAGGGCTCAAAATATTGGGGTCAAGGAGTATACATTTTACTCACGCCCTCATAACAGCTATGTGAGGCTGGACTACATTTTCTCGACCCCTATAATCCTAGCTAACTCAGCTCTTACCTCCTTTGTCACCAAGTTTGTTAGGCTTGCACCGACCCCATACACTTGGAGACTGAATGAAGCTTTAACACATGACGTGTACAGCATAATATACGTCTAAAGTTTTTATGCAACCTTTTCATACTATTATGTATTTAATAAAGTATGTACCTTTTTAAAAAAATATCTGAAATAGTGTGCTCACTTTAGACAGCCATCAATCCTCAAAAAATTCCCTTTTCCAACAGATGAGGCATGGCCTCTGCCTTGTTCTTCTATCTTTTTCTTGTATATATCTGGGATGTGGATTGTATGAGCAGTCTCCAGTACTAGTCACCCTACTTGTATTGTTTGTATGTCTTTGATCCCAAAACCCAATGAGGAGCACTCCTTGCCTCAGAACTACAGACCTATCTCAATGATCAACAATGACCTGAAATATTTAGATCCTTGCTGATCGCCTAGCGGCAAATATCCCTTCCTTGATCTCGCCATATCAGTCGGGTTTTATTCCCGTTTTATCACTGACATCATTCGTCTGGCCATCAACATTATACAAGATGCAGATTTATTCTCTAAAAAAATGTTGCTTCTCAGCCTTGACATCCACAAGGCGTTTGATAGTGTTTCATGGCAATACATGTCTCTCCTTCTACAACGCTATGGCTTTCTAGGTGAATTTGTACAAGCTTTCCAGGCCCTTTATCATAACCCTAGGAGTCACATTAGAATTCCAGATTGCTATTCTGTTTTTTTCCAGCTCAGTAGGGGCACCAGACAGGGCAGCCCCTTGTCACCTTTGATTTTTGCATTGGCAATTGAGCCCCTTGCCATGGCCATACTATGACCTCCAGATATCACGGGATACTTGAAGGAACCTTTGAGCTTTAAACTCTGCATTTATGCAGACAATGTATTGCTATTCCTATCAAACCCTACCAAATCTGCTCAAGGAGGTGACAAAATTTGACTAAGTATCAGGTCTCTCTGTCAATGTAACTAAATCGGTGGCCCTGCCTATCTGAGCTCGAAACAATTAAAGAGTCTTTTCCTTTCATTTGGTCAACCTCCTCCCTTTCACATCTAGGGATCACACTCCCTGGAAACTATACATTGTTATTTAACAGTAACTACCCCCCTTATTGGCCAAAAATTAAACATTTACTCAAACCTGACGGTCACATTACCTTTTAGTGAAGGACGGCGGCAGTAAAAATGTCTATTCTCATCAAACTCCTATACTTATTTCGATCTTTACCTCCCTGTTATTTCTAAGTCCTATCTCCTAAAAATCCAAACTGACCTGAACAATTTTATCTGGCAAGGTAAATATCCCAGTTTTGCCAGGACAGTTCTATACCGTTCCCATAGAACAGAAGGTTTGGGGGTTTCCCAAATATGGTTATATTACATTGCAAGTAGACTCTCACAATTATCCCAATGGAATATAATAGACCCCCTGGCTTAGGTTTAAATAGGCCTCTATCTCTCCATACTATCTTCCAGGCTTATTATGGTCCTCTAAAGTTCCAACATCTGACATTTTGAGTGTTAACCACTTGCCGACCGCCGGACGTCTATAGACGTCCTGGTCTTTGAGTGGGGATATCTGAATGATGCCGGCACCTACCAGCATCATTCAGCTATCATTTTTTTCCGCCGGCGATTCCCTGCACCATAAGAACGATCATAGCGGCAGTTCAGCCGCTTGATCGTTCTTATCGGCAGCGGGAGGGGATGCCCCCCCCTCCCGCCGCCCTCCGGTGCTTCTCCCGGGCCGCTCGTGCCATCGGCGGCCCGGAGAACAGATCCGTCGCCGGCGGTTGCTGTGCGTAGTGATGACTGATGACCAGATGGTCACCAGTCATCTCTATGTGCCTCGGAGGCCCGGGCGCGACGTATGACGTCACGTCCGGGTCACGGGATGTAAACAATGCCGTGAACTCGGCGGAAAAGACCGAGATCGCTCATTTTTTTTTTCAGATCTCGGTCTTTCCAGCCTAGAGGGGAGGTGTGAGGTCTTATTGACCCCATATCTCCCCATAAAGAGTACCTGTCACGCAAGATTCCTATTACAGGGGATGTTTACATTCCTTGTAATAGGAATAAAAGTGATCAAAAAAAAAAATTTAAAGAGAAAGTGTAAAAAATAAAAAAAAAAGGTAAAATAAATAATTAAAAAAAAAAAAAAAAAACCCCGCGAAATTTAAAAAAAAAAAAAAAAAATTAATAAATAAAAT
>BLSH010272176.1:236627-263096 GCA_018402905.1 Glandirana rugosa | reverse complement strand
TCCGGCCTTTAATTCGGAGAAACAGATCCTCGTAAGGATGTATACTTAAGTTTCCTTCATACCCGTAGCCGGGCCTGATCTTTCATTACCAAATCTTTTTTACAGAATAAACATTCATTACCATATTAAGGACTTCTCCCTAAAAAAACCCCAGACATTGACCCTTTTCCTGTTTTTGGAACTGAGTACCCTCGTAATCTCTATACAAATATTACCACGATATTAAAGTCTCTAACCCGTTGGTGATATAATTGGTGAAAGGTTGGTCCGGTTAAGACTGTAAAGAGAGGATGTACATTATTAGTAACAAAAAAAAGATCTTTTAATGAGTCTTGGGGGTTTGTAATATATATATAAAAATCGTCTCTAGAAATATATATATAATGTTTGGGGGTTCTGAGTAATTTTCTAGAAAAAAAACAATGATTATTACATGTAGGAGAGAAATGTCAGAATTGGCCTGGTTGGAAAGTGGTTAATATAGTGGTTGCCCAATCTCTGAAATTATAGCACCATTATAAACATATCTCTAATGCTCCCATGAGTCAAGGTTTTTGTCCTTTTCCCAGTTACAGACCCCAAAAAAATCCCTCTTCAGGAATTATACCATTACTTACAAATAAGACATTTTTTCTAAACCATTACTTTCTAGTCCGGGCCGATGCCCATACTTCCTTTGAATTCATATGTAGGAATGCTCCTAGACAAAGAGGCTTAATTTCCGGCCTTTATACAGTATCTCACAAAAGTGAGTACACCCCTCACATTTTGGTAAATATTTTATTATATGTTTTCATATGACAACATTGAAGAAATGACACTTGGCTACAATGTAAAGTAGTGAGTGTACAGCTTGTATAACAGTGTACATTTGCTGTCTCCTCAAAATAACTCAACACACAGCAATTAATGTCTAAAACGCTGGCAACAAAAGTGAGTACACCCCTAATTGAAAGTGTCCAAATTGGGCCCAAAGTGTCAATATTTTGTGTGGCCATCATTATTTTGGAGCACTGCCTTAACTCTCTTGGGCATAGAGTGCACCTTCACAGGTTGCCACTGGAGTCCACTTCCACTTCTCCGTGACGACATCACGGAGCTGGTGGATGTTAGAGACCTTGCGCTCCTCCAACTTCCGTTTGAGGATGCCCCACAGATGCTTAATTGAGTGTAGGTCTGGAGACATGCTTGGCCAGTCCATCACCTTCACCCTCAGCTTCTTTAGCAAGGCAGTGGTTGTCTTGGAGGTGTGTTTGGAGTCTTATCATGTTGGAATACTGCCCTGCAGCCCAGTCTCAGAAGAGAGGGGATCATGCTCTGCTTCAGTATGTCATATTACATGTTGGCATTCATCGTTCCCTCAATGAACTGTAGCTACCCAGTGCCGGCAGCACTCATGCAGCCCCAGACCATGACACTCCCACCACCATGCTTGACTGTAGGCAAGACACACTTGTACTCACCTGGTTGCCGCCACACACAATTGACACCATCTGAACCAAATAAGTTTATCTTGGTTCATTTTGGTCTCAGGAGTAATCCATGTCCATAGTCTGCAGGCTTTCTTGTGCATCATCTTTAGAAGAGACTTCCTTCTGGGATGACAGCCATGCAGACCAATATGATACAGTGTGTGGCGTATGGTCTGAGCATTGACAGGTTGGCCCCCCGCCCCTTCAACCTCTGCAGCAATGCTGGCAGCACTCATATGTCTATTTCCTAAAGACAACCTCTGGATGTGAGGCTGAGCACCTGCACTCAACTTCTTTGGTCGACCATGGCGAGGCATGTTCTGAGTGGAACCTGTCCTGTTAAACCGTTATATGGTCTTGGCCACTATGCTGCAGCTCAGTTTCAGGGTCTTGGCAATCTTTTTATAGCCTAGGCCACCTTTATGTAGAGCAACAATTCTTTATATCAGATCCTCAGAGAGTTCTTTGCGTTATTTTGAAGGGACAGCACATTTACACTGTTATACAAGCTGTACACTCACTACTTTACATTATAGCAAAGTATAATCTCTTCAGTGTTGTCACACGAAAAGATAGAATAAAATATTTACAAAAATGTGAGGGGTGTAGTCACTTTTGTGAGATACTGTAAATCCATGGCCACTATAGGTAGAGACTCCAAATTACTATAAATGTCTAACTGGGAACGGGAGCTGGGTACGGAGTATGATATACAGGAGTGGGAGACTAAGTGCTTAGGGTCCTTTCACACCAGCGGACGGGCTCCGCGGGGATCCATCCGTTGGTCCCTGCTGAGCCGGCGGATGACAGGACTGTCTCTGCACTCCGCGCAGAAATGGTCCTGTCAGAGCTCTGCTCTCCTCTATGGGGGATCGGATGAACAAGGACTGTCTGTCCATGTTCATCCTATCCGCCAGACGGATGGAAAATAGGGTTTCCATCCGTCTGTATTTGGCAGATCGGAGCGGATTGGATGTCAGCGGACATGTCACCGCTGACATCCGTAGCTCCATAGAGGACAATGGAGCGTCTGTTCAGGTCGGCCTGAAAAACTGACAGGCGGACCTGAACGATCCACTGGTGTGAAAGGACCCTCAATATGCGTAATTGCACGAAATCACTAACGATACGTGAAACAGCATTGAAACTTTTTACACGCTGGTATTATACCCCCTTGCGCCTACATACTGTTTACCCTCAGGTCTCCCTCTCCTGTTTTCGTGGCTGCGCTCTCCCTGGTACCTTTTTGCACATATCTTGGGAGTGCGGTAGATTACAACCTACCTGGAGGGAACTATTCACCCTGATGGGCATGTTGGCGGGCAGGCATCTTGCTCTGACACATGAACATTGCCTTCTATTTGAGAAAAAAGCAAACGTCCCCAAACATCTGTTGAGACTCATACACACTACATGTGTAGCTATGCAATAGGCAATTGCCCTAAACTGAAAATCAAATGTGGTACCTCTCTCTCAAGTAATCACACGTATTGACCAAATTATGCTGATGGAAAAAAATTTCCATACATTACATGATTCCAAATCTTCCTTTGATGCAAAATGGGACCCAGGGTTTGTTTACCGCCATTCAGATTGAGTCAATTCTAACAACTATGGGCTCAATGATATTTGGTTTTCATGTAATGGATTTTTGCTTTGACCTATTCCCTTTCTTTTTGTTCTTTTGTAGACGGAATTTTTCTTTTTTGGTTTTTAACTTTGTTTTTTTTGAGATGCCATACAGTTCTTATACAATGCATATTCATGGATTGGGGTGGGGATATGCCCACTTGCCTTTAGATCTGTTTGCCATTAGACAACTCTTACTTGGGGATTCAAATTTTGTGACAAGAATATGGAGCATCTAGTGTAATTACATCACTTTATGACAATTCCACTGTATTGTGCTATAGCTCTATGTCATCTTTTGGTATTTGACTGTTGTGATGTACTACTTTTTTTTTACTTTTTTCAATAAAAAAAATACTTTTTTCACATATTGCCCTTTTATTAGCCTATAGTTAAACAAATCAGGATTTTTAGTAAAACAGTTTACCACATAAAATCCCCTTATAATTAATAAAATGTGTCATCGCTAAGCTAACCGAGGCATTTCAAAGCTGCTAAATTTGGCTTGGGCATATATGCATCAATGACCACTGTTCACAAAGATTAATTTTAATAGAAAGAATAAATGACTTATGTAATACATTTTTGTTGTGCATATGTGCAACGTGGATTGTTTGCACATCGCAAAATAAGAATTTGTCAGAGTAAAATGATACAGAGGAAATGATCAAAATATGTTTTTTTTGTTCTTTTTGTGGAGTTGCAGAGGAAACAAAAAAAAAGAATAAATTGAACTTCATGGCCATCTGTTTTTAATTCTGGAGCTTAGCCACGGGCGAGAAGCTGGCTCAGGTCCAAGTTTTCTGCGAGCTACAGAAAACTCACACAATCTCAGCGAAAAGAACAGCTCTTACTACCACTGTGACTGTTGATGTTGAAAAAGTTCTTATGTCCAAGTCAGCAAAAATACTGTGGCTGTAGGGTTGATTATGTTTAAAGAGGTTTTTAATTAAGAACGGCTACAAAAATACTGAAGAACAGAGTCTGACAGAAAGGCAGGATGTTGTATTAAAATTAGGAGCTGTTAAAATTACAAAACAGAGACAGTGATTTTGTTTTCCTTTTGTCCTTGAAATGGGGAAGAGCAAACATGCATCCAATGGCTGCCATCTCAAACATTTTGTCTGTGCCTCTTTTATTACACAGTGATAATATGCACAGAGATGACTAGGGTGAGCTACTAGTGCATTGATAGAGCTGTGAAAAATGTCTTGGTTCACGCTAGCTCAGCTTTGAGTTATTGGACCTGATGTACTGAAGGATATGTGTGTGCTCCAGCGCGTTGATCATGCACAGACCTGCAGATCATATCCTTACAGAATTTATGTGCCTGCAATCTGTGCAGACATGCTCAGCTTACATACAGATATAAGATATATACATGGAGTTTACCAGCAAAGATCCATTTTATATGGAATGCATACTCCAGTGTCTAACTAAATGGCATAGCTAAAATAAAAATGTCCTTTTTACTAATATCAGGGTCTATCTACATTTGGCTAATATTTTATAGCTTGCATACCTTATAATAATAAAAAAAAACAAGTGCACATAGCGTTCATGAGTACTGCTTGGACCTTGAAGATGGGGAGATACCCAGAAAGCATGTCCTGAAAAAATGTTGTTAGTGCAAATATAAAAAGTATCTCGGACAGTACTCAATTTTCTCTGCACTAATACGGCTACAATCACCTCAAGCAATGAGACAACAATAAAAACCCTAGCTTGTAAAATGATCAGTGAACAAGAGACCATTGCACTGTACATGTGTGTATATTTGTATGCATGCTCATAAGTACAAAGCCTGTATTAGGAGGAGATTGCACATCTTTGGTCTCTTTTCATGCCTTTTTCTATGGTCTACACCAGGGATATGCAATTAGCGGACCTCCAGCTGTTGCAAAACTACAAGTTCCATCATGCCTCTGCCTCTGGATGTCATGCTTGCGGTTGTCAGAGTCTTGCTATGCCTCATGGGACTTGTTGTTCTGCAACATCTGGAGGTCCGCTAATTGCATAACCCTGGTCTACACCCTCAGCCTAGCTCCAGCAAAATTCACAAAGCTTTGCACAGTGGATTTGTAAATATTGGTACTCTGTAACCCCAGTGTCATATATGAGGATTTGAATAAGGCCAGATAGCGTAACTTGCCTTCCTATCAAAGCACGACAAAGTCATTTAACGTTCTTAGCTTTATTTTTAAAAATAACAGCAGAGAGTTTGAAGATGAGTTTGTAGATGTTGTAGGTTGTTGAGAGGGAGCTTCTCTATGTGGAATGCTTATCCAGGAAGGAGGTAAAAAACAGAATGCTTATTGCAAGGCCTGTCAGGATGCACTTACAGGAACTTCCGCGAGAAAAAGACAAGCACAGGGGTGTGGACTAACCAGGAAAAGGAACAGGAGAATCTAACTAATGAATTTAGACAGGGAAAATGGGCTAATCCATTTTCTCTAAATGAAAAATTAAAAGGTTACCATGGTAACCAGACTCTAGTAGATCAGAATAGTAAACACTGCAAAAAAGGAGGCAGAGCAAACAAACTAGGGGCTCTTGTTCCATGATACTCCCTGTCTAGAATCTGGAGATACCACTATTACTAACTATGTAGTGCATATGTGGAAACAAAACAATGCATACCATCATGTACACATAATAATGCAATATCAAGTCTGCACCTCTGTCTCCAAAGTTCCTTCCAGCAATTCACGCCATCGGGGTGCACTGTTCAGGATGGTTGAGTGCGCCACAATGTCTTTGAAGATTCCCAGAATGGATGTTCAATCCTTTTCTTTGTTATAATCCACTTTTGCCATTAACAGGATGGTTTCTGTAATGGGCTTTGTAAAGATTTTCAAAGTCCCTTGTCTGACGATTTTTCCTTCGACCTTACGGACATTCCCATCTGCGCAAGGGATAGATTTAACAATGAGACCTATAGGCCACTGGTTTCGCAGTACCTGCTTGTCTCTTAACAGTATGACATCTCCCTCTTGAATGTGCTGTTTTACGGCTTGCCATTTGTGACGTTCCTGAAGTGTCACAAGATATTCACGCCTCCAACTTTCCCAAAAGGTGCTAGCGAGGCACTGCACCTGTCTCCATTGGCGTTTATACAGGTTTTTTTACTTGAAGTCCCCGACCGGAGTAGGAATGTCTCCTATTTTCTGTGTATGGAGCATTGCTGGGGTCAGAATGCTTGGTGATTCTGGATCTGTTGATACTGGAATCAAAGGCCTTGCACTGACAATTGCTGACACTTTGGCCATAAATGTAGTTAGCACTTCATGGGTGAGTCGAGCTTAACTAGTAGTTATCATCATAGAGTCTAAAATGCATCGAGTCACTCTGATCATGCGTTCCCTTGCTCTCCCACCCATGTGAGAGGAATGAGGAGAGTTGAATATCCACGTGCACCCTTGATCACACAAATGCTTTTGGATGTTGTTATCTTCAACATCTTTAGTATCTATTTGTAATTCCTTACATGCTCAGATGAAATTGGTTCCACATTTGGATCATATTTGTTTGACTGGTCCCCTGATTGCAATGAATCTTCTGAGGGCGTTTATAAAACTGAATGTAGCCATTGATTCATTGACCTCAATGTGGATGGCCCGAGTACTTATACAGGTGAAAAGTACCGCCCATCGTTTACAGCCAGCTTGCCCACCCCTCGTTTTACGTGACATGATCATCCATGGTCCAAAAACATCAAGTCCTAAGTGAGTAAATGGGGGTTCTGTGCTAAGTCTGTCTGGCGGCAAGTCCACCATCCTTTGTTCTTGGCTTTTTCCCCTCAACATGCGGCACCTAACACACTTGTGGAGAACTCTGGCTACGCACCTTTTGGTGCCAATGATCCATATTCCCGTTGCTCTAATAGCTCCTTCACTAAAGTGTCTTCCCTGATGCATGACTTGTTCATGATAGTGCCGAACTAATAGAGTAGCGATGTGATGTTGGACGGGAACAATAAGAGGATTTCTTTCTTCTCGGCATAAATGGGACTTACTAATGCGACCCCCTATTCTCATGAGGCTGTCCTCATCGATGATAAGATTTAACTTCCAAAGAGGGCTTTTTTTTTAGAAATGCATCTCTCTTCGTAGATGCAACGGATCTCCTCTGCATAGGTTTCTCTCTGAACGTGATGGAGGACAATTTCTTTTGCTTTCTTGACTTCATCTACAGTGTATAGTTTTTGGCAGATGTGCCAACTGTGGCAGCTGGTTGTTTTCTCAGCAGGCATTTGGCGGAAGGAGATGGCTATGTGTCTAAGGTGCGCTATTGCTCACAAGAGAGCTGTCCACCTAGAGAAGCGATGAAACCGATGAAAACCAAATATATTTCCGGGCCGTACATTGGCGAGTAGGACAGACATTTGGGGCCTTACTTTAAGGTCTCTTTCAGGATATATGAGATCAAAGTCATTGATAGGGTTGATGTTATACCATCTACTTGTGTCAGGAATGTTGGTCCTATGAGCCACGATGTATCCTCTAGATGTGGCACTGATTTGGTCGCAATATCTGCAGGGTTTTGGTCTGTGGGCATGTAGTGCCATTGATTTGATTGGGTAGACTTCCTGATCCTTTCCATCCGATTTGCCACATATACATAGAATCTTCTCGCATTGCATATGTAACCTAACACCACTTTACTGTCTGTGTAGAACCTGATAGCATCTAATTTAAAGTCTATTTCATTTTCAATGAGTTCCACCAACTCTACTGCCAATACTGCGCCACATAACTCAAGTCTGGGTATGGTATGGTTGGGTTGTGGTGCCAGCTTAGCTTTGCCTAGGATGAACCTGGTATGGTATTTATTTACCACTTGCATCTTTAGTTCTTAAGTAGGCCACCACTGTTATTGCTTTGGTTGAGGCATCCCAGAATACGCAAAGTTCTTTGCTGTGTACAGCGGTGAAAGATGTTGGCGACTAGGAGCGTTGCATCTCAAGTTGTTCAAGGGTCTTAAAAGAATCCTTACACATTTCCCATTCTTCTGTCTTTCTGGAGGCAATAGGGCCACCCAACTACCCAATTTGTCTTTGTAGAGCTCCTTGTCTATCAACCTGAGGAATTCTTTATCTTCTATCGAAGGTGCTTGTTTGTTATCATCCCTTGTCGTCTGGAACGCTGTGCACCCTAGGTTGTCGGTGCATTTCCCTATCCCAGAAACGTCTCGTAGTGCTCCACTGACATGCCTTTGTCTCCCTTTGTTCCCGAGCATCTCCTTAACATGAAAGTGGGGCGGACATGGCTTAAAGATAGATGCACGACCGTTTTCCAGCAAGTTTGTACGTAGGGCTTCTACATTGTCGGGCCTGCACATCTTGTCAATGCATACTTTGCCTATTATCACCCATCCTAGATCAAGCCTCTGGGTGCATGGGGCAACATGTTCCCCAACCCGTTGTTCGCGGATTTTATGAGCTCTCATGATGTCCCTACCAAGTAGCAGCAAGATCTGAGCGCTTTTGTCTAGTAATGGGATGCGATCAGCTATCGCCTTCAGGTGAGGGCGGTGACGTGCCCTGTCTGGTGTTGGGATTTCGCTCCTATCCTTCGCCATGTGATTGCACTTGATGGGGAGTGTGGGGAGTGCCATCTTTACCTTACCGTCCACTGAACATATGATGTAGCCATTTACTCTCCTCCCTGTTGTCTCTTTTCATCTCGCACACGTTCGGAGCATGTAAGGGGAGGCGTTATCTTGTATGTTGAATAGGTTAAAGAATTCTGATCTAAACAATGATCGGTTGCTCTGATCAATCGATGATAGCATACATTATAACAGCTCTTTCTGGTTGCCCCTCTGGGTGCATTGCTACAAGTCATATCTTCGAACAAGATCTACCTTCGCCGCCATCTCCACAAATCTCAGTACATTTACACAGTACCAATGGGGGAGGTGTCTTAACCTCTTCTTCCTCCCCATCCTCCCTTATTATAGGGTTAGGGGTCTTGACCGTTTAAGGCTTAAATGTCTTGGGTGTAGAGCTGTCACATCACTGTTACACTCATTTTATGGCTTCTATACATTCCTTGGATAGATGACCTGTAGAAGCACAGCATTTAAAGCAAGCTCCCAACTCTCGCAGTCAGTTTTTACTCTCCTCTATGGATTTCATTCTGAACCCAATGCACTTGTTAAGCGGGTGTGTTTTTTTATGTACGGGACATTCTTTGTTTATGTCTCTCTGCTTCTTAACTTCAGTGGCCGACTGGTCGGGGCTTGAGTGGCCTGTTGGGAACATGTTCGTCCTGCGAACTGAGAGGGCTGTTCTAGCGCTGCCATGTTTTGCTGTTGGTCTTTCGTACTTCAAGCTACTTGTACTGAGTGTGGTTTGTGCATCCACAATGAAGCTAGGATCGTTCTTTGTGTGGGCTGCTTCGTGAATGAAGCTCAAGAAGAAAGAGAAGGGGCGGTAGGTGACCCACTTCTCCCTTTTGTATTTGGAGCCTTGCGAAATCCATCTCTCTTGGAGATTGTAGGGTAGCTTCTCCAACATTAGTCTCACTCCGTGAGCAGAGTGCAGGATGTTGGGGCCTGTTAGGGATTGATCTGTTCTTGCAGACACCAGCTCCTGCAGCAAATCCCGAGTTCTCTTAACTTCGTATAGACTTTGGCAGTAATTCTGGGAAAATTGTTGACCCTCTTGAAAAGTGCATCTTTGTCAGGGCTGGGCTTAGCTCTCCCTTCTCAGAGCAAGCTGTTCAGCTGAGGGTTATTTGCCAGTTTCAGCTTCCACTGTGTCTCATCTGATCACCATATTCTGCCTCGTTTAGCCAGCTCTGCTGCTATATAAACTGCCTGGATCAGATCGCAGATGCCTTCGCCTTGGTCAACATCTCTGGAGAAATCTCTGCTGTGTGTTCCTGTGAAAGACTTTGCCTGTTTGGTGTTCCCTTATGGTTCCTGGATTCAAGATCCTGCTCGGCTGACTCTCTTCCTGTCTCCTGACCCTGCATTCTGTTTGTTTGACCTCACTGATCTCTGAACTCCTGTTTCACTGGCTTGCTATGACTATCCGCTCTGGTTACCGAACCCTAGCTAGGTTTTGACCATGTTGCACTTCTGTCTTGGTCTGATTCATGGTTCTTGATCATAGGCTAAGGCTACGAATTTAGAAGATGCAGTCAATCCACTTGCTGGTAATATTTTTTCCAGACTGGATGAGCAGGATCACCGCATGGATCAGTTTGCCATAGCGTTACAGATGCTCCTGAATCACACTGCTCACCTGGTTCCTCCTACGGTGACTGTTCCGGCACAACCGGTGTCGCAGGCCGTTCCTGCTGATGCTCAAGTCTCTGTGCAGGCACCCTCCTCAAATATTATCTCTATAGGGGTTATGTCTGTTTCTGCTCCACTTCCCCAGCAATTTGGGGGCGATCCAGTTTAATGCAGAGGGATTCTCAACCAGGTTGGAATATACTTTGAGATGCTGCCCCAGGTGTTTCCAACGGACAGAAGCAAAGTAGGCTTCATGATTTCTTTGCTTTCTGACAGAGCCTTGACCTGGGCAAACCCTCTATAGGAGATGAAAAAACCCATTGTCCAGAGTTACCCAGAGTTTGTGACGTTCCCTCATGCTCCACTACTGCTGGCAAAAGCCTCATGTCCATCAAGCAGGGTACGAGAACAGTTGCCGATTATGCCATTGAATTCCATACTCTGGCAGCAGAGGCTGCTTGGAACAATGAGGCTCTCGTGGCTGCTTTTTCTCATGGTCTCTCAGATAACATCAAAGATGAGATAGCAGCGACATACCCACTGAGCTGGAGAGGTTGATCACGTTTGCCATTCTCATTGACTCCAGACTCTGAGAGAGACCTTCCTTTAAGGAGCGCTTGTGGAAGCCTCCTGTACGTTTGGCTCCGAGCTTTGTAGTCCCACCTGTGCCTCCTTCACCTCCCATTCCTCCGGTTTCCGAGCTTTCCAGCGAGGTAGAACCCATGCAGCTGGCCTTAACACTTCTCTTTGTGGATGAGAGAGCCCTTAGAAGGAGGGAGATATTGTGCCTTTATTGTGGCCAGGCGGGTCACTTTTTGAAGTCTTGTCCTACCAGTCTGGGGGGGCGCTTGCACCTGAGGTCCTGTAGGGGACAGACTATAGATGGTGTTGTTATGTCCCCAGTCATCCGTAAGGATAAGCCCCTGGTTCCAGTTACCTTTTCTTGGTCCAAGTCATCCGTCAAGATACAGGCTGTAATAGTCTCTGGGGCTGCAGGCCTGTTCATAGATAGTGCCTTTGTGTCAAAGCACTCAATTCTGCTGCAGCTCTCTACTCCACTTGCCATTGAGGCTATTGATGGGAGATCTCTACAGTCTGCCGAGGGGACTCATGAGACTGCTCTGTTGACCATGGCCTTAGGGGCTCTTCACCATGAGATAATCCAATTCCAGGTAATTTCCTCTCCTTATTTTCCGATGGTTATTGGTTATCCTTGGATACAGAGGCACAACCCCTCTTTTGATTGGCTTTGTGCTGAGGTTCTTTCCTGGTCGCCACAATGCAGTAATACATGTTTTCAGAAAGTGGCTAAGGTCTTGTGTACCTCTTCACTCTCCTCTCTGCCGGAGGAATACCGCAAATTTAGCGAGGTCTTTGATAAAGGTCAAGCTGGTAGTTTGCATTCAACCTGGTGCCATAACCCCTCGTGGCCGGGTTTACTCTTTGTCTGTCTCGGAGGATAAAGCCATGGAGGAGTATGTCACAGATGCACTTTCTAGAGGGTTTATCCTCAAATCCTCGTCTCCTGCTGGAGCTGGCTTCTTCTTTGTGAAAAAGAAGAGTGGCGAACTGAGACCTTGTATCGATTATAGGGGTCTCAATCGCTTCACGATTAAGAATGCTTATCCGATTCCACTGATTATGGAGTTATTTGACCGCCTCAAGGGAGCAACAGTTTTCACAAAGCTTGATCTGAGAGGGGCATACAATCTTTTGAGGATCAAGGAGGGCGATGAGTGGAAAACTGTGTTTAATATCAGGACAGGCCATTACGAATACCTCGTAATGCCATTTGGTCTTTCCAACTCTCCGGCAGTTTTTCAGGAATTTATCAACCATGTCCTCCGAGACGTGTTGCAGCAATATGTGGTGGTTTATCTCGATGATATCCTCATACATTCCAAGTCCCTAGAGAGCCACCACACAGATGTTTGTCATGTGCTTCAGAGGCTGAGAGATAATAACCTGTAATGTAAATTGAAGAAGTGCGAGTTCCATCGTGAACAGGTTAAATTCCTGGGTTATGTCATTTCATCTGCTGGTTTTTCAATTGACCCAGAAAAGCTATCGGCAGTTCTACAGTGGCCCCCCGACCCGTGGGTTTAAGTCCACTATAACTTTTTCTTGGCTTTGCCAATTGTTATCAGAAGTTTATTCGTAACTTCTCATCTCTAGTCAAGCCCCTGACTGACATGACTAAAAAGAACGGTAACCCACAGAATTAGTCTCCAGAGTCCATTAAGGCCTTTGAAAATTTCAAGGCTGCCTTTGTTACTGCTCCTGTGTTGGCACATCCGGATCCTACGTTACCATCATCCTTGAGACTGGATTTGGTGCTCCTCTATCCCAACGTCCCACCTCCAAGAGCGCTATGCATCCTTGTGGCTACTTTTCCAAGAAGTTGTCTAATGTGGAATGCAATTACGAGATTGGGGACAGAGAGTTGTTAGCGATCATTTTAGCCCTTAAAGAATGGAGGCATCTCTCTCAAGGGTACCACTGTTCTGGTTCTCAATTTGACTGACCACAAGAATCTCACATTCTTGTCTGAGGTTAAACGCCTCTCCCCCAAGAGGGAGCGATGGGCTCTGTTCTTGTCAGGCTTCAAATACATAGTCTCATTCTTACCCGGTACTAAGAATGTCAGGGCCTACCTGTGCCTTCCTACCAGGTTGGAGAGAGGGTCTGGCTGTCTTCTTGCAACCTCCGACTCCTTGTTCCCTCACTGAAGCTGGCACCATGGTTTATTGGGCCATTCCGTATTCTTCACTAGATCAACCCAGTGGCTTACGCTTTAGACCTGCCTTCTAATATGAGAATTTCTAATGTATTCCATGCCTCCTTGTTAAAACCTTTGGTATGCAACCGCTTCACCACCTCAGTACCACGTCCTCATCCTGTTCAGGTTGAGAACCAAGAGAAGTATGAAATACAATCTATCATTGACTCCTGTAGGTTCTGTGGGCACATACAGTACCTGGTTCATTGGAAAGGGTACGGAGAAACGCTCTTGGGTCTCATCCTTAGACATACATGCTCCTGTCCGCCTCCGGGCTTTCTATAGACGTTTTCCACTCAAAACCTGGTGGCCCCCCGAGGTGGGGGGTCGTTGAGAAGGGGTTACTGTCAGGGCCGGGCTTAGCTCTCCCTTCTCAGAGCAAGCTGTTCAGCTGAGGATCAATTGCCAGTTTCAGCTTCCAATGTGTCTCACCTGGTGACCATATCCTGCCTCATTTAGCCAACTCTTCTGCTATATAAACTGCCTGGATCAGATCGCAGATGCCTTTGCCTTGGTCAACATCTCTGGAGAAATCTCTGCTGCGTGTTCCTCTGAAAGACTTTGCCTGTGTGACGTTCCCTTCTGGTACCTGGATTCAAGACCCTGCTCGACTGACTCTCCTCCTGGCTCCTGATCCTGCATTCCGTTTGTTTGACCCCCCTGATCTCTGGACTCCTGTTTCACTGGCTTGCTATGACTACCCGCTCTGGTTACCGAACCCTGGTTATGTTTTGACCACATTTACTCTGTTTATTACATTTTACCTTTTTATTAAAAAGTGTGATTTTACTGCACTTCTGTCTTGGTCTGATTCATGGTTTCTGACAGTCTTTGACTGCTTCGGGGCTTCCATAGCACTCCTCCCATACTAGGTCCAGACCTACTTGGGGGTGGTTCACATTGGCTGCCCTGAGCCTCTTAGCATGTTCCACGGATTCTTTCCCAAGGCATTTGATCAGCAGGTTGAGTTCTTCCCAGGCGGAGAAGCCCAGACTTAATAGCGTCCTAGAATGTGAACTTCCATATTCTGTAATTCTCGGGACGGTCGTCGAAGTTGGTAAGTCCGTCTGCACCATGTCACACTGCATCATATACTTTCCCATGTTGGTCAGGCCTGATACATCGAGGTTCTGGTCTTGTTCTGCCGTGGTTCCCTGGAAGGGTCTTGTGATCGCCTGCTCTTTGATGTAAGTGTTTGATGATTGCTGGCCAGTGTGTATAGCTCTGTCTCTCTGTGTTAGCACAGCTGCATGTCAAGCTTGTGGTGGTGCATCTTCGACTGCTGATATCCCAGGCACTTGGTACCCTTGGAGGAACAGCGTCTTCTGAGATAATGCACCGGTGTTGAAACGGAGAAGGCTCCTCACGTAATCTGCCGTATGACTGCCTGGATCCTCTGGCAGTGTCAGGTCGTACTTTTGCTCCCCGCCGTACAATTGTATGGCTGCTTCCAAGACTTTAGCCTGGGCTATGGTGGCTGCTGCGTCCTCTCCCTTGCTTAGGGCTTCTAAGGTTGCGTCCAATTTAGCCTTTTTACACGCAGTTGCGGTGGCTGTTTTCTGCTCCTCCTCTTCTATGTGTGCTCTCTCAGCTTTTATGGCTGCCTCTTTCTGGCCATATTTGGCCCTAGCACGTGCAGCCTCCGTGGTAGAGCGCAGTGACACCGTCTCCTTTCTTTCTTTTTGCACTTCCGTGATGGGGCTCTTGTCACGATTTATGCACGCCCACGGCCACTAGCTAACCGAGATGTGGTCCCATGACTGGGGGTATATGAGGAAATAAGGGGAGAACTTATACTGACAGTAAGACTTCCCTGTACTTTCACAGCCCACACTACCTTTGGAGACCACTAGAGGGAGACTCCACTCCAATCTAGCTGGCTGACCACGCACAGGCAGATGCGAATATTACATACAATCTGGTGCACTCTAAGGGTTGGGGAGCAGTCTAGCAATTAGTACACACTTCTAGGGTCTCTCCAGCTATTCTACAAGCTAAAACCCCGGTGTTAATCACTTTTCCCACTGTTCACACACCCCCACATCAGACACAAAATAAACGATAGCCTGCTACCACCCAACAGTTTGTCTGCAGACTGGTCTGCTGGGCCACCACACACACACACACAGATCCCCGTCTGGCAGCTCTGTTAGCTCACAATCTGCATGCAATCTGCCAACATGCAGATCAATTGCATAAGGCAGTGCATAAGAAAATATATACAAAGAAAAAGGAGTTACAAAAAATACAAGATAAACAAATAACAGACATGCAATTGGTAATTTGCTATGAAAATAAAAAGGAATAAAAACAGCAATAAACTTTACCGAAGCTTAACCTGTGACAGAAGTATGTCAGAAAACCATATGGAGACTCCCCAGTTTTGAACTGACTTCGTGGAGGCACACTGTCCATATCTCAGGCTCCCCAATTTATTAAAATATGGATGTGGGCTGGACCTTAGCCCTTGGCCAATCAACCCTGGGGATTTTATGAGAGATAAAATGTATTCCTTAGATCTCGTAGGTTTGTAGACCATGTGGAGCCTTGTGAATGCCGCCTGTGGATCCTTATAGCCAAGAAGACTAGCAGCTTTCTTAACCACTTGCCGACCGCCGATCGGCATCTGACGGCGGCAAAGTGGCTCTGTAAGGCGAAACGGCGTCATACGCCGGCGGCCACCAGATCGAGCACAGTGAGCGCGCGCGCGCCGCCGGAGGCGCGCCCGCGCGCTCACTGTGTCCGGGGAGGGCCAGGGAGCGGGTGCGGCGGCTTCGATTGCCGCCGGCCACCCGCGATGCCCCCCTCGGAGTGAAGGAACGGAGGTCCGTGTATGTAAACACAGACCTCCGTTCTGTGAAGGGGGAAGGGCTGTGATCACAGCCTTCCTGTACGTGGAGGCTGTGACCACTTCCCTTCCCCAGCTAGGGCAGTCCCCATACAGTTAGAACACGCCCAGGGAACATAGTTAACCCTTAGAGCGCCCCCTGCAGGTTAACCCCTTCACTGCCAATGGCATTTACACAGTAATCAGTGCATTTTTATAGCACTGATCGCTGTATAAATGCCAATGGTCCCAAAAAAGTGTCAAAATGTTCCGACATGTCCGCCGAAATATCGCAGTACCGCTAAAAATTGCAGATCGCCGCCATTATTAGTAAAAAAAAAATAAACAAATAAAAACCCCAAAAATGAATTCTCATCATCCGTAAACGCGACCACTTTTGCGCAAACCAATCAATAAACGCCGATTGCGATTTTTTTTATCGCAAATATGATGAAGAATATAAAACGGCCAAAAACTGTGAAAAAAAATGTTTTTTTATATTTTTTTTTTTGGATTTGTATTTTAACAAAAAGTAAGAAATTTGTTTTTTTTTTGCAAAATTGTCGCTCTTCTTTTGTTTATAGTGGCGATCAGAAATGACGCAGAGGTGATCAAATACCACCAAAAGAAAGCTCTGTTTGTGGGAAAAAAAGGACGCAAATTTCATTTGGATACAACGTCGCACGACCGCGCAATTGTCAGTTAAAGCGACGCAGCGCCGAATCGCAAAAAGGGCTCCGGTCCTAAAGCTGGAAATCCTTCCGGTCCTTAAGTGGTTAAGGGCTTCTGAAGGTGACAACCTGTTTATTTTGATGGGGAACTTTTATTGCCATCTAGGTGTCAGTTCTAGCCTAGAAACTGGTCTTATCCTTTTCAAATGCTAATGAAAGGACATATGTGTATGAGAGATATTGAATACTATATATTTAATAACCCAGAATTAAACTACATCTACAATTACACTACTTCTACAGATCACATCACATATCCCTAAGGCAAAACTATCCTATGCTTACACACATACATTTATGTTGCAGCTCTCCACAACGCCTTCTCGCTCCAGATTAATTGCTTTTTGATGGTCACCTTCTTGCACACTGTCGTTTGTTTTGTTCTAGTCAGATAGGTGAAGTAAGTCTGACAATGCTACATACTGTCCCTGGCATGACTTAATCTGAGCTATGGCTTGCATAATCTTTCCTTCTTGACTGCTAACACCTGTGGCATTACACATTTCAAGTATTTCATGAATTGTAGTGAATAGCGCCTCCGTTCACAGTGTAAACAAATAGTGCATAAACATATACTAAATACATAAAAATCCAATAATCCAATAGTGATCAAATGAATATTGCTTAGACAAATAATAAATTATTAAAAGTCCATTTGTGATCGAATGGTGTATAATAAATCCATGAGGTGAAAGCGATCACAGATTTAGATCAGTTCACAATTCAAAAGTGCTAGTGCCAAAAAACATATAAGTGTCAAGAACATATAAGAAGCCGAAAATCTTCTAAGGTGACAAAGTGCTTGAGAGGTGCTCATTAAAGTGCACAAATGCTGTTCAAGGTGAGGCATGCAAACTGTGCCGAACCCCCTCTGTGTCCCCACTCAGCAGAAAACATTGACCAACTGCTTTTCAGTCAGCGGTCAAAAAAGCATGTGTCTGTGGGGAAGGACAGCAGGAACCGGACACTGGATAGTGGACCAACTCTTCCTACACAGGGATGGTATTTCTGGATAGCTCAAAAGCAAGAAAAATCCTCATGTGTAGACTGTTAAAACGTCCACTTTATTGCGCAAAATAGAATGCTACTTACAGGATGTAGGAATAAAAATAGCCTGTCAGCAATTCATATCCGCGGCGGCGTGCGTTCCACACTCCCTCTCCACTCAGACCGGAAGTGGCGTAGACGGCTGCGAGGACCGCAAGTGACGTCAACGCGTTTCGCCCACGTGATAGGGCGTCATCACGGACGAAGATCCCGGCCACAACAACACGTATATAACAACAAACCCCGCCCCTCCTCATGGCAGGAGCCAATAAACTCGCACAACCAATAATCCGGTCATAATGCCGAGACACCGTCTAACACTTTACCACCATAGGCCCTCCAGTGGTGAGAGGATGGAACGCCAGTCCCGGGGATAGGATCAGGCTCAGACAAATAAATAAAATACAAATGCAAACCATTTACATAAAATGCCGTTTCCCTGGTTCCAGGGACGGTAAAATTAATAAATACAGGTAACTGCAGCATAGATATAGTTTCTAATGTACAGATATTAACTTTGCGAACTCATATAAATATAAATATGAAAAAATGTAAAATAAATATATATAAAAAGTGAAAATAAATGAATAAATATGAAAATAAATAACAATTTATATCAAAAATATTTTAGTATCAGTAAAATTGTAATAAAATAAATGAAATAAATATAATAACATTAAAAAAATGTAATAAAAATAAAAATAAAATATGAAAAATTATAAAAATAAATGAAATAAGATAGAATGAACTAAAATAAATGAATAGATGGAGGAGTGAGCAGATGTATTGTGAGTAAAACTTATTTTAGAGACCCTGGGGAACCAAGTATGAGATCATAAGGTTGGTCCTAATATATCTATTATTATCTATTATTAGAGGGGACACTGATGACTCAGTTATTAAACTGTGCTAGATCCACTCCAACAGCAGGTCGTAATCATAACCAGTCTCCTATGTTGGGAGCACATCTAGATACTCTAGATGGACCCCCAATTGTTGTTAAAATTCAGGTTCCGGACCATATGTCCCATCTCGACTGGTCTTTACCAGTCTGAAAGGAAGCAATTGATGTCCAGTTCAATGTTGAAGCCCAGTGGATCCAACGTGCCCATTCTATGGATCCACCGGGTCTCGTTCTGTGAGACAGCCCTGATGAGGTTAGTACCCCTCCAATGGCCCTCTATTTGGTCGATACCACAAAAGCTTAGCTGGCTGGGATCTCTGTTGTGCACAAGCCTAAAATGGTTGGAGAGGCTATGGTGTCGGAAACCTTTCTTAATATTATTAACATGCTCTCTCAACCGATCTCTAAGCTTGCGTGTAGTTCGACCGATATATTGAAGGCCACAGGTACATGTCAGGAGGTAAGTGACATGAGTGCTCTCACACGTTATGAACTTCCTGATGGTATAAGACCTTCCCGTGGCCGTGGAGGTAAACTCCGCTGTTTTCTGCTTTCTAAAAGATGATGTTCTACAGATCATGCACCTCCCACAACTATAAAAACCCACCAAGTCAAGAAAGGTACAGGTCCTGACAGGCGGGTCAGTAATGTTGGGGGCTAGTCTGAGACACAGGGAGGGTGGTTTTTTATATACAAGCCGAGGCCTATCGGGTAAAATACCCGCGAGGTCTCTATCTCTGTGCAACAGAGGCCAGTGTTTTTTGAAAATTCTTTCAAACTGTCTGTATTCTCTGAAAAAACCTGTCATGAATGTTACACCATGGTCGTGTTTTTCTTTTTCCACTTTGTTGAGCAATGTCTCTCTATCTAGGTTTCTGACTGAACTTTTGGTGGCTTCAAGGGAGGATCTTTTGTAACCCTTTTCTATGAACCTCTCTAGGATAATGTCCGCTTGTTGATCGTAGTCTGTTAAAGAGTCACAGTTACGACGTAGTCTTAACATTTGACCCCTGGGGATACCTTCTAGCCATCTGGGGTGATGGCAGCTCCCCAGGGGTATATACCCGTTTTGACCTACTGTCTTAAAAAACGTACGGGTCAGGAGCCTGTCCCCTTGTTTATATATAGTGAGGTCAAGGAAATTGATGACTTCTTCATGAATTTGCTCTGAAAAGGAAATACCCAAAGGGTTGTTACCTATAGATTCCAAAAATTGGACTAGGGACTCACGAGGCCCTGCCCATACTATCAAAATGTCGTCTATGTATCTCTTAAACAACTTAAGACGTGCAGGGGGGTTTTCAAATATGGCCCTCTCCTCCCACCAACTCATAAAGATGTTGGCCACCGAGGGCGCATATTTGGCCCCCATAGAAACCCCTTTTATTTGTTTAAAAAATTTTTTATTGAACCAGAAAAAATCCTTCCTTTCAGACTGGTAAAGACCAGTCGAGATGGGGCATATGGTCCGGAACCTGAATTTTAACAACAATTGGGGGTCCATCTAGAGTATCTAGATGTGCTCCCAACATAGGAGACTGGTTATGATTACGACCTGCTGTTGGAGTGGATCTAGCACAGTTTAATAACTGAGTCATCAGTGTCCCCTCTAATAATAGATAATGATAGATATATTAGGACCTATAACCTTATGATCTCATACTTGGTTCCCCAGGGTCTCTAAAATAAGTTTTACTCACAATACATCTGCTCACTCCTCCATCTATTCATTTATTTCAGTTCATTCTATCTTATTTCATTTATTTTTATAATTTTTCATATTTTATTTTATTTTATTTTTATTTTTATTACTTTTTATTATTTTTTTATTAAATTTTTTATTTTTATTATATTTATTTCATTTATTTTATTACAATTTTACTGATACTAAAATATTTTTTATATAAATTGTTTTTTATTTTCATATTTTTTCATTTATTTTCACTTTTTATATATATTTATTTTACATTTTTTCCTATTTATATTTATATGAGTTCGCAAAGTTAATATCTGTACATTAGAAACTATATCTATGCTGCAATTACCTGTATTTATTAATTTTACCGTCCCTGGAACCAGGGAAACGGAATTTTATGTAAATGGTTTGCATTTGTATTTTATTTATTTGTCTGAGCCTGATCCTATCCCCGGGACTGGCGTTCCATCCTCTCACCACTGAAGGGCCTATGGTGGTAAAGTGTTAGACGGTGTCTCTGCATTATGACCGGATTATTGGTTGTGCGAGTTTATTGGCTCCTGCCATGAGGAGGGGCGGGGTTTGTTGTTATATACGTGTTGTTGTGGCCGGGATCTCCGTCCGTGATGACGCCCTATCAGGTGGGCGAAACGCGTTGACGTCACTTGCGGTCGCCGCAGCCGTCTACACCACTTCCGGTCTGAGTGCAGAGGGAGCGTGGAACGCACGCCGCCGCGGATATGAATTGCTGACAGGCTATTTTTATTCCTACATCCTGTAAGTAGCATTCTATTTTGCGCAATAAAGTGGACGTTTTAACAGTCTACACATGAGGATTTTTCTTGCTTTTGAGCTATCCAGAAATACCATCCCTGTGTAGGAAGAGTTGGTCCATTATCCAGTGTCCGGTTCCTGCTGTCCTTCCCCACAGACACATGCTTTTTTGACCGCTGACTGAAAAGCAGTTGGTCAATGTTTTCTGCTGAGTGGGGACACAGAGGGGGTTCGGCACAGTTTGCATGCCTCACCTTGAACAGCATTTGTGCACTTTAATGAGCACCTCTCAAGCACTTTGTCACCTTAGAAGATTTTCGGCTTCTTATATGTTCCTGACACTTATATGTTTTTTGGCACTAGCACTTTTGAATTGTGAACTGATCTAAATCTGTGATCGCTTTCACCTCATGGATTTATTATACACCATTCGATCACAAATGGACTTTTAATAATTTATTATTTGTCTAATCAATATTCATTTGATCACTATTGGATTATTGGATTTTTATGTATTTAGTATATGTTTATGCACTATTTGTTTACACTGTGAACGGAGGCGCTATCCACTACAATTCATGATTTACATTCATAGCAGATATTCATCTGAGGAAAGCTGCCCCCCATCCTACATGTGTGACCGTAGAAGGTGCACATGTACACCTGTTTGTATATTAGCACGTACAATTTTGTAAATAAGGAGGCGCTGGTTGTGCACAAATATACATTTCAAGTATTGTGTCTTCCCAAGCCCTTTTAAACTTGGCGCAGTGCACATCAATGTTAGCTTCATAATTTCAGTGGGCCTTTTGTGTCTAAGTGATTGTTCGTTTAGGTCTTGCACCTTCTTGCGTCGTTCGCAGTTCTGTAGTGGTTTCAGTATCTGAGTTATCACTCTCCCGTGCTGTGTCTAGTGAGGGTCTGCATTCTGCCATGCTGCAGGTGTGTCTACTTTAGCCAGCGAGTGTGGCATGCGGTTTGTTACCTAGTCAGCAATGGGCGATAGTCTCAGATGTTGCCGGTCGGTGTCCTGCAGCGGTCAGAGTATAGGTAGCTGAACTCACAGGTATACTGGGGCCTGACCCTTATCCTTGCAGCTGAATGGTGGCGTGCACAGGGGTAAGTAAGATGGCTGCTCCTCACTGAAACGCTACGCAGAGGGAGGACTCAGAAAGACAGAAATGTTGTCTGGTTGCTTGCAATCATTTTTGTTAGAGACCCCATTCACTGTTGCTTGTTCCTAGCGTAAGGACTATGAAGCTGGAGCGTTCTGTGCTGTTTTTCAAAGCACAACAATCTGTTTTTTACTATTCTGTAACCCCAGTGTCATATGCGAGGATATGAATAAGGCCAGATAGCTTAACTCACCTTCCTATCAAAGCACAAAGTCCTTTAACTTTCTTAGCTTTATTTGTAAAATAACAGCAGAGAGTGTTGAAGATAAGTTTGTAGATGTTGTAGGGTGTTGAGAGAACTTCTCTATGTGGAATGCTTATCCAGGAAGAAGCTTCTCTATGCAGTGGTGTATTTAGGTTTTGTGCTGCCCTAGGCCTGACTAAACTCGTGCCCCCCCCCCCCCACAGTTGCGGAATGCCGGCTGCCCGCACAACAACTCATTGGTTGGGATCCTGCGCCCTGGGCCCTTTGGGACGCCTGGACCCCCACGTATGTATGGGCTGCCCCCCTCTGATGGCGGCCCTGCCTGTATTATCATACTGGCAGAATTAAAAGTGCAAGCCAGCGGGGACTTTTTTCGTGCTGCCCCCCTGCAAAGTGCCGCCCTAGGCCTGGGCCTTGATGGCCTAGGCCAAGATACAGCGTTGTCTCTATATGGAATACTTATCCAGGAAGGAGCTTCTCTATGTGGAATGCTTATAGAGGAAGGAGCTTCTCTATGTGGAATGCGTATCCAGGAAGAAGCTTCCCTATGTGGAATACTTATTCAGGAAGGAGCTTCTCTATGTGGAATGCTTATCGAGGAAGGCGCTTCTCTTTGTGGAATGCTTATCCAGGAAGAAGCTTCTCTATGTGGAATACCTATCCACAAAGAAGCTTCTCTATGTGGAATACTTATCCAGGAAGAAGCTTCTCTATGTGGAATACTTATCCAGGAAGAAGCTTCTCTATGTGGAATACTTATCCAGGAAGAAGCTTCTCTATGTGGAATACTTATCCAGGAAGGAGCTTCTCTATGTGGAATGCTTATCCAGGAAGGAGGTAAAAAACAGAATGCTTATTGTAAGGCCTGTCAGGATGTCCTTACGGGAACTTCCACAAGTAAAAGACAAGCACAGGGGTGTGAGCTAACCAGGAAAAGGAACAGGGAGAAACTAACTAATGAATTTATATGGGGAGAATCAGAGGCGGCTCTAGGCTTTGTGTGGCCTTAGGCAAAACCTAGACATGAGGCCCCACTCACGCCCATAATGGTAAAAATAATTCAAGTGATAAAAAAATTAACTTTATAAATTACATATATTAAGAGCTTTAAAGTGCTGGTGTCAGTACTCTCTGTCTCAGTGCTGGTGTCAGTGTCAAATTAGGCGGTTGCGAGACCCCTGTGAGGCCTTAGGTGACTGCCTAATTTGGCTAATTAGAAAGCCGCCTCTGGGGAGAATCTCTACAAAAAAATTGAAAGATTACAATGGCTACCAGACTCTAGTAGATCAGAAAAATGAACACTGCAAAAAAGAAGGCAGGGCAAACAAACTAGGGGCTCTTGTTCCATGATAATTGCTTTTTTTAAATTTTAAAAAATGTGTAGGAATCTGCTGCCCTCTACTGTTTGTATTTGTGAATAATCTAGCTGCTAATATTACAGAGTTATGTATCAGCACTTCCTGTCTCTGGAAGGATGGCTTGGAAACCCCCCAAAGAAGGCAGTGGTGAGAGAGAAGACCTGAGATCACATGACCCCAAGGAAGTACTGTTAATCCAGACCAGAAGCAGGGATTATAGGTGTTCCTATGTTAATAGTTTACTATTGTTGCCCATAGCTTCTGGGTGTGTATAACAAAGACTAGTGACAGAAATATATCTTCCCCCTTGTTGTTACCTCATATGCACTATACCAGGTAGCTGAGTCTGTGATATGGTGTGTAGTGGTCACCTTGCTGTATGTTAGTAGGTGAACCTGTTTATTTCAATAGAGTTTGTATGCAGCTCCTGTTATTTTAGTTAATCCTTCCCGTCTGGGATTCAGTGGCAGTCCGTCCATTAGGGGCGCATGGGCGCTGCCCCCCCATTCATGCATCCGGCCCTCTGATCTACATACAGGGCGCCTGATGCTTGGATTCCAAAGGCGGGGCTTTTTTTTGTAGCCCGCGATTAGAGCCAGAGGCTCTAATATGCTTCAAAATAGGGTGGGCGAGGAGCACTGCACCCCAAGCCCACCAAGTTGTGTGAGGATGGCGAATAAATATTTGCTATTTTCACACTGATTCTTCTCCCGTGGGACGTGAGGCCTGTTTCCCGATTGGCCAAAATGAGAAGCCATCCTATTCGCCTGTGAGGAAGGAGGAGGAGGAGACGTATGGCTGAGGAGAATGGAAACCCTGACTGACAGAGCAGGACTGAGGGGGAAAGCCATATGTATTTACAGATAGCCGGCAGTCCATCTCATACGAAATATTTATTGAAGGTGCATAAAAGAGTACAAAAAATAGCTGTTTTTTTCGTACTCTTTTATGCCCCTTCAATAAATATTTCGTCGGCTATCTGTAAATACATATGGATTTATTATGCGAGGAGGACATCTGTAGTCTGAGTACCCAGCGTATGGATTCAGAACTTTACCTTTTATGCCTATAGCACTTTTTCCTGATGAGCGCTGTTCACCTGCTATCCATTTATGAGGGGGAAAGCCGCCGCCGCTTCCACCTGTTAGCACACGGTGAGTGAGCTGGCGATGGGGGTGAATGATTCATGGTGTACAGTGCGGGCTGGGGGAGGGGTCAGGTCCGTCTGCTGCCCGCCACCCCCCAACCGGTGGAGCACCAGCCGCCACTGGATTCTATAGCTAATGTTAGCTCAGGACTCAATACCTAACATAAACTAGAGCCAGGTTAGGCATCCAATAGCCACTTCTGGTAGCTAGAGGTCCAGTTGCATTACAGATTATAAGTTACTAGGGACTAAGAAGCAGAGAAGATAGGCTGACTCTAAGTTCCAGTGCCACACCACCATTTCTGCTGGTAAAAAGCTGCATTCCATGCTGTTTGGACAATGGTGACAATGGTTGGGTGTCTCTGTATCATTGCAGATCCTGTCTTCAGCTCTTCAACACCAAGACAGACACTGCATCACGATCATCCTCGGGAACCCTTGCAAATGAACTTTGCTGCAGCATTCCTTTTGAGAAATCTCTATTCATAACTATATACCTGGATATATGGGCACAATTCCATCAGGAATTTTTTTACTGCATCTATGTACTCATGACTAATGTTATATACTGGATGCAGTAGTTCCTCTCCTTCCAATTACTTTGATTAGACTACTGGTTCATTTCCCAAAAAGGAAATTTCCTTTGCTCACAGAGGACCGGTCCTGGGTGGAGGTACTGCTAATTTTATTATCAGATCCACTATTCCACTTAAAGGTTGTGGTTTTCTTATTTACCTACAGGTTTAGTGCAATATCCTGTTTGGGAAGTGCCATTTGTTATACCTCCCCCCCTCCTGCGCCCACTAAAGAGGGCTATACTTACATAAATCTAAATCAATGCTGTGATATTTAATTCATGCATGGTTTGTAATAAAAAAGAGCTTTAACAACAAGTTCTCTGTGCAAATCGTTGTAGACCTGCATTGAGAACTTGCATACAAGCAGGGCCGGCCCTACCATGGGTCCCGGTGGGTCCATGGGACCCAAGCGGCACTTTAAGAGGGGCGGCACTGCCGGAGGACTTGAGGCTCCCTCTCTCTAGTGTGCAGTGCAATGTCATCCTTGTACTGCTGTACTGGCACTGCATCACTGCTGTCACTGTCCTGGTGGATTCCTGGCTGGCGGAGACCGCTTCAAGTTGTTCACCAGCGGCCCCTGGCTCCCAGCCCATACTGGTTGCTAGCTGTAGCCCGACTGGTGTCTAGCAACCAGTGACATCAGGAGTAGGAGGAGAGAGAAGCCCCAGCATTCAGAGCAGAGGAGGATTTTAACTTCCTCCTCCTCTGCTAGCTCCACCCACCTTCTCCCTGCATGTTCTCCTCGGAGCCTCAGCCTGGCATGCAGCTGAAACATCACTACAGACAGTGCACAGAGGGAGAGAGAGCTGCCTGGGGCCAAACCTTTCAAGAGTTTAGGTAAAAAAAAAAAACGAATCAAACCACTTACAGATGATAGATCAGGGAATGCTAAGATCAGTGAT
>BLSH010272176.1:195531-213059 GCA_018402905.1 Glandirana rugosa | reverse complement strand
CCTCAGAGCAACAGCACAGACAGCAGTAGTAAAGTAATCTATCTCAGGATGCAGGATCAGGTCTTAAAATGTCTCAAATCTGTCCCTCAAGCTTTCAGCTTCCTTTCCCTACACTAACCCAAGGAGCATGTGACTGCAGTACTGTGACTCCAGCTTATAAAGAGGCTGGGTCACATGATGCACTGGCCAATCACAGCCATGCCATTAGTAGGCATGGCTGTGATGGCTTCTAAGGGCAAACCAGTGAAACGCTTGTTGATTGGCTGCCCTGCAGCTTCTCAACACGTGGAGTAAAATAGCAGAACCCCGGACCGAACCCGAACGATTTTTGAAATGTCCGGGTCCGGGTCCGTGCCACGAACACCCGAAAGTTCGGTACGGACCCGAACGTTACAGTCCGGGTTCGCTCAACACTACTCAGGACACAAACTAAATTGAGCTTATGCTCAGTTGCCGACTTATCATGCTCCACCATACTAAAACAACAAGCTCTTGATGCATATTTCTTCATGCTTCAAACTGCAAAGAATAAATATTGCTGGGTTTTCCCCTTTAAACTCTTTTTCAATCATGATGGCACCTCATGCCAGCTAAAAATGCCAGATGATTTTCGTACCTGTTTTGAAAAGTTACATCTTCCTTATGTCTCTTTCTCACCCAACTTTAAAAAATATCTTTCTTCTCCTTGCTCCTCGAAATACAACAGCATTTTGTCTCTTCCAGTTTCGTCTCAAATTCTTCACCATTTGAAATCTCACATCTTTCCTTTCAAGAATTAAGTTTGAACTACATCTCTATTACCTCACTTCTTTACGCAACTTTTAATGCATGAATTCCGGAGATGTATACCCCCCTTTTTTTCCAACATGAATTGTTTATCATTTTAATTTAAATTATTGTATTATTATAAATACTAAGTAATCAGATTTATCATACTTGTAAATATTCATTTGTACTGATTTTTCAATTTGGTTAAACTTGCTTTCTTTAAAGGATTCTTTAGTATTTCTTTCTTTAGCTACATGTTTTTCATATGTAGTGTCCTCTAGTGTGCTACTAGTGTAAGTGTAGGCAAATTTATGTTTTGGCTCATGGTTAACTGATGAGTTGTAAATCTGGGTCAAGAGTTTATTGCAGGTCAGGGCTGGATGACTCATACAGGTAGGTCGCTGGTGCCTCCCCCTGGTTCTGGAAGTTTGGAGAAACTCCTGGAAGCTGGAGGGTGGAGGCCAGGATACTTAGGGGAGTTTGGCCAATCCCCAGGCAGTGGGCATGGCATGGTGGCTGAGCTACCCCTTAAATATGGATTAATCAGGAGGAGACTGTAGGAGACTGGAGGATCCTGACAGCATCAAGGTTTGAAAAGAATTTTACCTTAGAGGCAGCAAGGAGGACAGTGTGAGTACATCAGCATGGTCAGGGACTTACAAGGGGAAAGACTGCCACATGTAGCAAGCCTTTCCGGAAGAGAGAGTCATCTGCGACTCTTGTCATCTGTGACTCTTGTCATCTGCAACCCTTGTCATCCGTGACCCTTGCGGGGGTAGTGCTACACATATACACTATATTAACAAAAGTACTGGGACGCCGGCCTTTACACACACATGAAGTTTAATGGCATCCCAGTCTTAATCCGTAGGGTTCAATATTGAGTTGGCCCACCCTTTGCAGCTATAACAGCTTCAACTCTTCTGGGAAGGCTGTCACTGATGCTGGATGAGAAGGCCCGGCTCACAGTCTCCACTCTAATTCATCCCAAAGGTGTTCTATCTGTTTGAGGTTAGGATTCTGTGCAGGCCAGTCAAGTTCCTCCACCCCAAACTTGCTCATCCATGTCTTTATGGACCTTGCTTTGTGCACTGGTCCAAATAATTTAAAGGGAACTCTTAAGGTGTCAGCATACCAAGACATTTTGGACAATTTTACGCTCCCAACGTTGTGGGAACAGTTTGGGGATGGCCCCTTCCTGTTCCAGCATGACTGTGCTTATTTTAAATGACTTATATATGTTTAAACATTATTTATTTCTATGTTAAGTAAACTTCTTAATACTACATTGTCATATATTCTAGGATTATATATTTACTCCATGATGATTTACTTTTTAATGTCAATTATTATTTACTTCCTTATTATAGTTAATAATGCAGTTATTAGAAATATGTTCTGCCCTTCACATTTTCGGGCTTTCGCATGCATTTTTTTTTATACATTTATCAGTTTCTTCTTAGAGATACTGTACTTCTCCTATGGCTTTGTAGAATGATTTAATATATTTATATAATATATAAAATATGTTATATATTTTCACTGTTAATTTACTGCACTTTTTTTCATTCTTTACTTTGCTAATTTATATGGTATTCTCCAAGAAGTACTCACTCTTTCCATAAATTATAGACAAATCATTTATATGTCATTTTTGCATGTCACTTATCTAACCTTAGACGTACTTGTTCTTATTTTTTCTTTATCTATTTAGCTTTCTTCGCCTTAAGGTTTTCACACTTAATGCTCATGGATTGAACTCCCTTTCCTCTGTGTATGGTTTTTAACTTTCTTCTTTCACATCGCATTGACATTGCTTGTCTCAAAGAGACACCTTTTTTCATTCAATAAAATCATTGCTTTTTTCATCCCTCTTTTCAGACAATTTTTCAGTATCTGCTCCATTGAAGCACGAGGGGGTTCTTATTACTGTTTGAAAAAAAATAATATTTTATTTGTAATAAGCAAATTATTGATCCTCAAGAAATATATTTTTATATTGAGGCACAATCCAGGACTCTGACATCACTATTTTGTGTTATTATGCAGCAAATGCTTCCCAAATACTATACATGGTAAAGGTGTTATCTTTCTCTGTTGGGACTCAAACTTAGTCACTAACACTAGACTTGATAAATCCCATTCTACAACCTATTCTATCTTTTTGGATCATGCCCACTTTTGTGACTTATTCACAAATTACATGGATGCATGGCAAGAACTAAGCCCTCTTCTTAGAGACTATACTTATTACTACTTTTTTTGACCATATGTTGGTCTCTCACTTCTTTCTTCCAGAAACTATTAAGGCACAGATCTTGCCTGTATCAAGGTCAGACCATGGCCCGACAATCAATTATTGTCATTCCCAACAAACAAGACCCCACTGTCCAATCCTGAAATTCTTGATCAAATTAAATCCATCACTACTGATTACTTTCTGATCAATAAGGACTCCCCAATAACTCTATGGGAAACATGTGAGACAGTACTTGGAGGACACTCTATACAAATTTCTTCTCACCGCTAAAAATAAAGAAATGAATGTAAAATTGAGTTGAAATTGGAATAACATCTCACTTTACAACAACCAATAAAAGTCAGAATAGAACTCAAACTTTGTTTATCCGATAAATCTGAATTATTTTACAATTGCGTTGAACGAGACAAACATTTTGTGCACAAAGTAATAAACCCACTCTGATGCTTGGTAAACATTTAAAAACAGTTGATCATAACCCACATCATATTTCAATCCATACTGCAAAAGACAAACTCACTTCCAATACAATCATTGTACCTTCTTAATTTAAACATCATCTATCCTGTCTTTATACCATGTCATCCTCTTTTTCAAATACTGCAGCAGAAGACTTTTTCAAAATATAAACTTGCCTTCCCTTCCTTCTCATTTTAATACCAATCTTAATTCAGAAATTACGCCAGAGGGTATCATAGCTGCAATTAAATCCTTAAAAAACAGCAAATGCCCTGGCCCTGATGGATATACTGTACCCCTCTTTAAAAAAAATTGTGACATTCTGACTCTGCATCTTTTATCTTATTATAATTTGCCTTATCTTGGTAATGTTTTGCCTTCAGAAGCACTTAAAGCTTATATTGTAATGTTACCCAAACCATACCTTGACCTCCTTTCTCAATACAGATATCAAGCTGCTGGTGAAGATTCTAGCAAACAGACTAAAGTGGTTGTAAACTAAAGATTAAAGTGGTTGTAAACCCTCTCATATACATATATTAAATATATACACAAACTCTTAACCCCTGATGGAGTTAAATAATTTTCACTGGAAACTTCCTACCTTTCAATATTCTTGTTTGATCATCATATCACACTTCTCAGCAATATTCAGATTTGCGCAACTCTCCTGACCCCCTTTCAAAATAAATGTAAAAATTCAATTGGTCTTATTTCTCTTTTATACTCAGCTTTGGTGTGCCCTGCAAATGTCTCTGAACCATAATATTTTATTAACTGTGAACTTGACCTAGGAGAATTACTAGATATCTCAGTTTGGCGTAACATTTGATCAGCAATAGCCAATTGTTCCATCAATGTCCTAGACCACTAGAATACCTACAAATATTATTCTGCTGGTACATGACTCCAGCACTTCTAGCTAAATTTACATCTATTTCTCCTTTGTGCTTTGTGCTTCTGTGGTTGTAATTCTCCTGGCACACCTATATGGTGGCAATGCCCCATAGTCCAATTGTTATGGACACACACGTATACTTTTATATGCATTCTTATGAAAAAACTCTTGATACATTCTCCATGGGATGCCCTTTTTACAAACCAATTTCTGACTTTACCAAAACAAAATGAAAGCTGATATCTTTTATATGTTTGGCTATATGCCAAGTTATTGCAAAAGCTTAGAGGGAACTATCTGAAGTGAAACAATGTTTCATGGAAAACATGGTCCATGAAATGCTTACCTCTATTCTAAACAACACAATACTGTTTACAATATAACAACGATGATAACCTTGACTATTCATTACTTTCTATTTAATATCACCTGTGTTTACATGGATATGATGCCTGACTGGTAAAATCCCACCCTCCCTATCCTTCCATTTCCCCTACTTTCCACCCCCCCCCAATTCCTCCAAAGATTTTTTAGACTTTGTTTTTTTTATGCTTCTTTGCATCAATAGGTACATTTTCCTTTCAATTTTTAATATTTTCAATGTTCTTATTTTGTTATGATAAGCCTTCTTAGATAAAACCTAATACAATTTTTGAACACAAAAGAGTGTCTGTTCTTGCAGCAAAACAAAATAAAATTGAAATTCGCCAGAATTTGGGTCCAGCTGTCTTGCATAGACAACCACTTTATCTTCTGCATGACCAGAGATCATTGAAGCCTAGATATTTAGACCAATTTTAGTGGCATCAATATAGGATGATTAACGTGACAATAATTGGTTTTATTTAAGAAATATTCACAGGGCAATTAACACACTTAAAGAGTCTTGTATGTTTTGAAGGCTACATACTGTTACTGGGCACATCATTTTAATGTGCATGTGAGTGTTTTTAATATTGGTGATGAATTTTAATAAATTGGTCGAAATGGGATTATGCTATGTGGACCACTCTTTTCTCTGATTTTTAGTATAGCTGTGGAGACTATGGAAAACTGATGGAAGTGCATTAAAGGTGGATCCACTGTGGTGTCTTAAGGGGAGTGGGAATCCCTCTTTACACATTAGTGAAAAAATTGGAAGAAAATTTGGAATTGCACAAGTAAAGTGGTGTATTTGAAGCTGTATATTGATTTTGTGCATAGAATACTATTCATAAACTTTTATGAGGACATCACATATGTGGACACTTTTTTCACTGGTTAATTAGCACAGACTTTACTCTTTTTTTATGTTTTTTGTTTTATGTTTATAGTAGCTGTACAACATGTGACAAGGAGAATGGAGCTCCACCTGCTGGCTGCAAATCAATTAAACTAATTGCCGTTTGCAATGTTGCATTTTCACATGACTAGAATTAAATGTATGCAAATGTTGTAGCTAAAAAAATCTTCCCCAGGGATGTGCTGATCATCCCTTGGCATAGGGGGGCGGGCATAGCCACACCGTCGTAGCCGGAAGTGATGGTGTGGGAGCGTGAACGCCGAGACCAGCTCGAAGCCTTGATGCGTCCTGGGCAGTAATCCGAGACCCCTGTAGTTATATACCCAAGCGGGACTGGAGTTTGAGAGTCGGGAGTGAGGTATCCGAGCGGCGAAACGGCAGAGTGGCAGTCTGCCGACAGGTACCTGACCTCAGAAAGGAAAAGACCGAAGGGAGGCCTAAGGTGGACCGGAAGGATCTGCGACTATATGGGACCAGAGTGGGGGCGGAGACATGGGTACTGGGGGGAGCCCCAGAACACCGGAGACCCGCGGACCTGGGAGCCCATGCAGACATAGAGGAGAGAAGTGTTTGGACTGGGTAAAGGTCAAGCCTCCCCCTGTCTTGGAGAAGAATACGATACAGTGGTAGGTTCTGGAGAACCACTGGCATTATTCACAAGGCGGACAATCTGAGAGATTCTAAGACGCCTGCTGATTGGTGTGAGAGACGGACCTGCTGAGTGTATAGAGATGAGCAACAAACAACAAACAGCGGCAGATCGACTTAAAGAATTTGCAAGAACAGATAAACAGGAGAACGTCCCTAGTCCACCCCACACACGGAGCAGTGGAATATCACAGACGGAAGTACAGAAATTAAATATGTCCCACTCGGGGAAACAGGAGACACAGGAGAAGCAGCCCAAATTGACATTGGAACAAGTAAGCACACAACTAATGACAGCGATACAGGCAAGTAATGTGACATTAACAGATAAAATGGAAGAGATAAGAGTGGATATTGGTCTGATTAGACAGGATATGAAAAAAATCAGAGACAGGGTAACAGAAACTGAGAACAGAATATCAGCGATAGAAGACTTAGTGTCCCCTATGGGTAATAAAGTAGCAGAACTTGAAAAGCAGATCAATATGTGGCAGCAAAAGGCAGACGATTTGGAAAATCGTATGCGATGGAACAACTTGAGGATTGTAGGCTTACCAGAAAAGACAGAGGGGTTTAGTCCAGGAGAATTCGTTGAGAAATGGTTAAAAGATACTTTTCCAGATGCAGAACTGTTGGCGGCATTTGGGGTGGAAAGAGCACATAGAGTGCCTGCATTACCACCAAAACCTGGAGCACCCCGTAGACCACTACTAGCGCGGATATTAAACTGCAAAGACAGAGACTTAATTCTATGGAAAGCAAGATATAAAGGGGACATAAAATATGAGAATAGCAGAGTGTCAATTTTTCCAGACTTCTCATTGGAACTACAAAAGCAAAGGGCCCTATTCAATGAAATTGAGAGAGAAGCGGGTAGAATACTCGATGGCCTACCCAGCTAGGCTGAGAATAGAGAAGGATGGAAATGTTATATACTTTAATACACCGGAGCAGGCCCAGAAGTGGGTACAGAAGACATATCCAAATACAGACTAATGTGAATAATAGAGGACAATGTTAAAATGGTCAAATGAAAGGGGGATACATTTTTTTTTTTTTGTGTTGTTTTTTGTGTGCACAATGTTAATAATGATTGTTTATGGGAAAGGGAAATGTAGTTTGCCACGGAGGTAATATGGCAGAACACACACACAATATGAAGGGGGGAGCACTAAGAAGGAGGTATAATGTGAATATTGTATGCTGATGTAATGGGATGGAAACACGGCAAAGTTTGGCACAGGGGATTTTTTTTTTCTTTTCTGGCACATTGTTAATAATGATTGTTATGAGAAGGAAAGCATGAAGGTTGGCACGGAGATAATATGAATATATACACACCATAAAGGGGGGTATCACCAAGAAAGAGGTATAATGTGAATATTGGAGGTTGATGTAATGGGATTTAAAACACGGTAAAGGTCTGACACAGAGTTCTTTTTTTTTTCTCTTTCTTCCTCGTCCTTTACCTTCCTCTTGACTTCCTGCCCCCCCATCCCTTTCCCCTCTATTTTCTATTCTCTCCGAGTGGGAGAGGGGGGAACGGGTGCGAGGGTTATTATTATACCTCCTAAAGAAATATAAAGAGGGTCAAGGATTAAATTAAAATATAGATGTAAAATAAAGGCTGAGGCTGGTAATAATAGTTATTACCAACATAGGTGCAAATGCAGTATACTGGTAACGCCCTAGAATTTTTTAAGGGATGGATGAAGTATGAATGGGAAGAGTTGAGAGAATGGTCACTAAAGATAAGGAAAGCAGACGATGTAGGTGGGGGAAGGATAAAAATAAGAGAAAGGACGTGAAGTAATGGGAAAACAGGATAATCAATGTACATTTCTAACATGGAATGTTAGAGGATTGGGAACACCACTGAAGCGCACACATGTCTTCTCGTGATTCGGAAATCACAAGCCAAGATAATATGTATTCAAGAGACACATATGACCGAGGAAAGAATTAAATACCTGAGAAGACCTTGGATTCAGTGGTCCTCCCATACGTATCACACAACATATTCAAGAGGGGTGTCTTTAATGGTGCATAAAAGTGTGATGTGGGAATGTATTAAAGTTAAACGAGACTCAGAAGGGAGATATGTCTTTGTCTATGCTTGGGTTTACTCACTTCCATTTGTAATACTTGGAATATATAACCCACCCCCCGCTACATTAGGAGTATTAAAAGAAGCACTGTTGTTTATGACAGAGTACCCAGAGGCCTATGTCATCTGTATGGGAGATTTTAACATGTGGTTGAATCCAAGAATGGATAGACAGGGGAAGACCCTACAAAGGAGCACAGTAGGACCCAATACCCTAGAAAAATTCATAAAGGAAGTGGGGTAGAGTGATATATGGAGAATTAGAAATCCGAATGATAGAGTATATTCGTGGTCTGCTACGGGAGGGGGGAGTATGTCCAGAATAGACTTGGCAATGGGGAGTGAGAGGACACTCACACTAGTAGACTCGGTGGAGTATATGCCTAGGGGGGTGTCTGATCACTCCCCATTGAGGATTGAATTAATGCTAGGCCCTAGGGGAAATCGGCCCAGAAATAGGATTCAACCCTATTGGCTGAACCAGATAGGCAGGAATGATAGAATTCCGGACCAGATACAGATATTCTGGGAAGCACATGATAACAGGAGGCTAGATGGAAACTTATGGGACACCTTCAAAGCATACCTAAGAGGGATATTAAAATCAACAATTTCATATATAAAACGTACCAATAGGCAGGAGGAAGAGGATCTAGAAGAAAAGTGCGCGAAAGCAGAGATAGAATATATAAATGACCCCTCAGATGAAAAACGGATTAAATGGAAGAATTTAACGAGGCAATATAAAAACTTATCAATAGCTAATGCAAAGAGAAATTTTTTTTATTTAAGACAGCAAAAATTTGAGCAGGGTGGGAAGGCTATGAAGATGTGCGGCGGGGGCGCGCGCCCCCTGGTGGCCAAATGCGAATCGCCGCTTATTTACGGCGATTCGCGCAGGGCTCCCCGACTGCCGCCGTGAAAAGACGGCGCGCGGTCGGGAAGCAGTTAAATACCTGGGGATACACATAACAATGAGGGTTGAGGAAGCCATGACAAAGAATGTGAGCCCCCTGGTGGACTATGTAGGGAATAAAGTAAAAATATGGAGTAAACTCCCGCTGACAATCTCAGATAGGATAAATCTAATTAAAACAGTGATACTTCCCAAGTGCCTCTATGTCTTCTCCCATGACCCGTTAAGGATACCTAAATATATATTTAAAGAACTGAACTCACAACTATCTAAATTTATATGGACAGGGGGTAGAAGTAAGATGAAACTAACAATACTGCAACGTCCCAAAATAGCAGCAGGATTGGCAGTACCGGACCTATATCTATATTATCTAGCTGGGCAGTTGAAAAATTTACAAACGTGGGTAACACAAGATCAAGTAGGAGGGGTGGAACACTATTTAGTAAGCAAAATGCAGGTTGAAGATCTTCTGGTGGGGTTAGAAACACAGGAATCAAGAAGAATTGGAATCAAAATTCCCCTTTTGACCCTGGCTAGATCAGTCTGGAGAGAGGCAAAAAAGGTGACGGGTTACACAGATATTCCCCCAGAGGCAGCATTGTGGAACAACCCAGAATTCGAAAACTTAAAAAAAATTGAGGATAGTAAAATATGGAGACAAAAATGATAAATAAAATAGGTCAAATATATGACAAAAATATAATAACATATGAGAAATTAAGAGAACAATATAACTTACCTAATAAATATACATATAAATACTTACAACTCCGACATGTGCTACAAGCTCAGTTTGGAAGAGAAGGACCAAAAATAGCTAAATACCCTCTCATAGGAATACTGAAATCACAAGGCCCGAAGGGATTAATAGCTAAATTATATACACACTTAATGCAGAGCAAGATCGGGATAGAACCTGTAAAAATACGGGGAAAATGGCAGTAAGTAATCCCGAACATGACAGAACAAGAGTGGGGGAAGTTTGTTCCTCTCATATGACTGTATCACCGGCAACTAACAACAAAATAATACAGTTAAACATTATACACCAAACTTATTTAAGTCCAGTTAGGTTATATAGAATGGGTCAATGTCAGACATCAAACTGTACAAGATGCGGTCAGGAGGGAGCGGACTTCCTCCATTTAATGTGGGACTGTGATAAAATTAGGAGACACTGGAGCCAGGTCACTGATAGACTGACTAAAATTATTAAGAGCCCTGTAATAAATACAGTAGAGGTATGCCTGATGGGAATGGTGGAGGGGAACAGATGGTCCAAGCCCACTAAGATATTAGTGAAAAAAGTGTTATTTATTGCAAGAAAGCAAATAGTTGAAAGATGGATCCAGGCAATACCACCAACAATGACCCAGTGGATAAAAGCTGTTAACCAACTTATACCGTATGAAAAAATTATGTATGAAAACAGGGGTAACACGCAAAAGTATGGGAATATCTGGGAAAAGTGGAATAAGTCTAAATTGACAACAGAGATGAATTGTAATTAAAGAAAGTTGTATTAGAGACCAGAAAAAATGAGTGAGAGTGTGTGGTTTGAAAGGGTAAATGAAAATATACAGGAAAATTGGTAGTAATAAGAATACAAAATGAAGATGTATGTAAATGACATTATATGTAAATGAGATACTTGAAATAAAGAGTTTACAAAAAAATGTTGTAGCTAATGTTTTATGCAATTTTTTCACCAGTTTTTCCAAGGTATTACAACACAAAACCTGAAATGTCTAAAATTTTGTGGGGATCATAATATTTGGAAACCCCGGAATTTGCAGCAGAATCATTCCTAAGTCCATCCCCAAAGTCAATGGATTCCAACCACAAAGTTACATAGTGATGTCTTCCCAGCAATACTGCCCCATTCCTGAAGCCAACCTGAAGTCTATAGTCACCAACCAAGATATAACACATGGATGTCCTCTAACAGCATTGCCCATTCCTGATGCCACCCCAAAGTCAAGATATATCAAGCAAGATGCAACACAGCGATGTCATCCAGCTCCAGGTTCCCATTCCTGTTGCCATCTTCTGTCAATATTGCTAAGCAATATGTAACATTTTGGATAATCTCCAGAAGTTCACAACCAGGGGTCTCTGAGGCAAGCATACCAACTTTTCCAAAGCTGAGCCAAAAATTGTCATGCCCTCAAGCCTTTTAATTTTTTGCCTAAAAGACTTAGGCTGGGCTCACACTATCTTTGCATGCGGCTCAGAGTAGGGGTCCGGTGCGTCCCCATTCACCGTTTCAGGTCCAATTTCAGCCTGAATTTCTGGCTAAATTCAGACCTGAAATGAACCAAAAGACGCACAGGACCCCTGTGCAAATTTACACCGGAGCCACAGCGGAGATCTGTGAACTGGCTCCATAGACAGCCTGTCAAAATCTCCTGCATCCAATTCGCGTGTGAACCCAGCCTAATCCTCCGAACCTAAATGCCATTGCCAGGTCAACAGACAGCAAGTCAAAAACAACACAGAAGAATGTCCTTTGCCGTTTAACAGTGCTGAGTTCTAGTCTGAGGTAAGTACCAACATTTTTTTAAAAAGTTACTACTATACTTTACACATACATTTGCACAGACATTTAAGTGTTATGTTATGTGTTACATATGTTATGCTATGTGTTATGCTAGTGTTGTGCTTTTTTAAATAACTTGTGGATGTGGTCCCACTACCAGCTTCTTAGATATTGCACATAAAATTGTAAAAAATAAAATAATTAATTTGAAAGTGAAGAGTAGTGTTGGCACCCTCCATGAAAAGATTACTCCAATTCTCTTCCATAATACACCTTTAAGAGACCAATGTGTTTTAACAACATAGATAACTTTCAACAATAATTGTGTCATCCTCTGTGTATATATCAATAATAATTAAATACCCTTCTCTATATAAACAATGCAATCCCAAGCCAGAAATGTGAAATAAACACATGAGCTAAGGTGGCTAATAAATGATCCTGATACATACATTTTTGAAAATATTTTATTATATCGTTTTATGTGACAACAAGAAATGACACTTTGCTACAATGTAAAGTAGTGAGTGTACAGCTTGTATAACAGTGTAAATTTGCTGTCCCCTCAAAATAACTCAACACACAGCCTTTAATGTCTAAACCGCTGGCAACAAAAGTGAGTACACCCCTAAGTCCAAATGTCCAAATTTGGCCCAAAGTGTCAATTTTTTTTTTGTGTGGCCACCATTATTTTCAAACACTGCCTTAACCCTCTTGGGGATGGAGTTCCCCAGAGCGTCATAGGTTGTCACTGCAGTCCTCTTCCACTCCTCTATGACAACATCACGGAGCAGGTAAATGTTAGAGATGTTGCGCTGCCCCACAGATGCTCAATAGAGTTTAGGTCTGGAGACATGCTTGGTCAGTCCATCACCTTTACCCTCAGCTTCTTTAGCAAGACAGTGGTCATCTTGGAGGTGTGTTTGGGGTCATTATCATGTTGTAATTCTGCCCTGCGGCCCAGTCTCCCATGGGAGGGGATCATGTTCTGCTTCAGTATTTCATAGTACATGTTGACATTCATGGTTCCCTCAATGAACTGTTGCTCCCCAGTGCCGGCAGCACTCATGCAACCCCAGACCATGACACTCCCACCACCATGCTTGACTGTAAGCTAGACACATTTGTCTTTGTACTCCTCACCTGGTTTCTGCCACACACGCTTGACGCCATCTGAACCAAATAAGTTTATCTTGGTCTCATTAGACCACAGGACATGGTTCCAGGAATCCATGTCCTTAGTGTGCTTGTTTTCAGCAAACTGTTTTCAGGCTTTCTTGTGCATCATCTTTGGAAGATACTTCCTTCTGGGATGACAGTCATGCAGACCAATTTGATGCAGTGTGCTGCGTATGGTCTGAGCACTAATAGGCTGACCCCCCCCCACTCCTACAACCTCTGCAGCAATGCTGGCAACACTTATACGTCTATTTCCCAAAGACAACCTCTGGATATGACGCTGAGCACGTGCACTCAACTTCTTTGATTGACCATGGAGAGGCCTGTTCTGAGTGGAACCTTTCCTGTTAAACTGCTGTATGGTCTTGGCCACCGTGCTGCAGCTCAGTTTCAGGGTCTTGGCAATCTTCTTATAGTCTAGGCCATCTTTATGTAGGGCAACATTTTTTTTTCAGATCCTCAGAGAGTTCTTTGCCATGAGGTGCCATGTTGAACTTTCAGTGACCAGTATGAGAGAGTGAGAGGGATAACACCAAATGTAACACACCTGCTCCCCATTCACACCTGAGACCTTGTAACACTAATGAGTAACATGACACTGGGGAGGGAAAATGGCTAATTGGGCCCAATTTGGACATTTTCACTTAGGGGTGTACTCACTTTTGTTGCCAGCGGTTTAGATATTAATGTCTGTGTGTTGAGTTATTTTGAGGGGGCAGCAAATTTACACTGTTATACAAGCTGTACACTCACTACTTTACATTGTAGCAAAATGTCACTTCTTCAGTGTTGTCACATGAAAAGATATAATAAAATATTTACAAAAATATGAAGGGTGTACTCACTTTTGTGAGATACTGTACGTACACACACCAAGTCCTTTATGAATACACTTCTCCTTTAACCAAGCTCGGCAATACCGTGCAGTTAGTGAACATGTGCTTAGCAATCCACCACGTGAATCCTCCACCGGTATTATTTGCAGCTCATCTTTATATATGGACCTATATAACCATAGGTCAAAAGTTCATTGCCCTTTAAAGTCGGGCCAAACATATAGACTGGCTGTCTTTCCTTTAAAGATCCACTTTCAACTAGTAACTAGAATGACTAGTTCTCTTTCTGGATCCACGCTTTACGATGTAGGTGCAAGGTACTCAAAAGAACAAAAATGGAACCACCATTGCGCAAATGGTATAAAAGAAGACTCAAAATGTATTAAAACACACATAAAATGCACTCGCATTTAACTGTGCACTTATACTGGTGCATACAGATGAAAGCATATAAGATAGACACTGGCCCCTTAAGGAGCATAAAATGTCTGATTCACCTCTCTAATTATGGATGTCTTCACTTCTGGTGACGTGATTACACCATTGGCTCCTATGTGTTGCATAGGTCAAACTCATATGTCTTCTAAAAGAAGGTCATCCACAAATGAGAAACGTGAAGAGGTTAACCACAATAAAAAAATAAAACTGGTTCAAAAAGAGATTACAGACCACCAGTAAGGACTGCCTGTAGCAGGATAAGCAAAAATGATGCCTGCAAAAACACTCTTCTGTTTCTAACTCTGCACAATCTGCAATGTCAGGTTTGTCTGTCAGTGAACTGATGACCAGACAGGTTAGAAGAAACTATAGGTGGTGGTGGTGCAGGGAGACATTATGGTGTAAATCATTTTGAATGTAACAAACCCACATTGTGTTTAGATTTGCCCACAACAGCTCTAGAAACAATTAACTTATGTACAGACATGCCTTGTCCAAGCACTGCATTTGCCAAATCTGTAATGTTGTACTTTATTATGTCTTTCACATCTCCAGAATCTTTAATTTCATGCCAAAATGTGTTTTCTACGTATACAGAATATGCAATTTCATGTTCAGATATGATTTTGCCTTCTGTAATATCCAGTTGCTTCACTTTCAGACACATTTTCAAAATCTGTGGAATCATTTTACAAATATTCTGATATGCCTTCTACATCTATGTTTAAGGTGTTTGTGGCACCATATTATTTGACTTGTACAACTATTAAAGTATACCTTCTAAAAGCACACCCTATGCAGTCATCATCAGATGCTACTACTGTGTCTAATGTTTACATAAGTCAAAGAAAATTACTTTAATTATGTATAATAACCCAAGATTTTTTTCTGCTCCACTGGTTTGCATTTCAGCACTAACAGGCTAATCCATTCATTACTAGCCGGATTTTTTTTTTTTTAAAGTACATGTATACATGTGCAGACCTCAGGAGCAGCAGAAGAGGGAGGGTGATCATTGTACACAGTGCTCATCGAAGAAAATGCTGTGGCAAAGGACTCAGGGGGTGCAACACTTGATGCAGGGAAGCAGGCATGAAAATAATGGGTAGAAATTGCAGGCCCTGCAAAGTTTTTGCACCACCTAGTTGTGGTCCAATGGAGAATTCTTCAGTGCTCTGATGAGTCAGTCTGAGCTTGCATGTATCAGGGAATATAAAGAATCTACACAACATCAGGCACCAGCAAATGCATATCTGTCTATTGAAACCAGGGTAAATATTGGAAGTCACTGCTTCATGTTGAAACCCAACTAAGAAAAGGGTTGCAAGAAACAAATGCTTGGAGAATTGTCAGAGGATGAACCCCTTTATAATCTCCTTGAATGATTTAAAGAGCTTGTTTTCTATGTAGTCGTTGGTCAGGTGATGGCAAGCCTAAATCATAAAATACAAAATAACTGACTAAAAATTGAAAAACAATATCCGATGGCACAGTATACTGTGCCATAACCTCAGTAAGTGACTGACTAAAAATTAAGAAACTATATCCTGCATGACAGTAGGAATTGCCTGTCTTGGTTTCAAAGAAAAGTATCCATTTCTAAAAAAACATTGCTCTTCCTGAAACATATAACTTGTCATTTTGACTGTGAAAAAATTATAATTTTGTTGAGAACGAATACCTCACTGATGTCAAATGTATAGTATATGAGAACTCTTAATTGTTGCTTTAGGATTTTGTATGATCATAACTTGTTTACGCATTTACAAACATTTCTATATAGCAAAAAGACCTTTACAAAAATCTGCATAGAAAGTACTTCTAAGGCCTCACGCACACTGCCAGTCGCATTAGCTGTAGAATGCTATGTTTAAAATGTGAGCTTTGCCGTGTTTTGCAGCATTTTTGCATCAACGTTTTTAGCATTTTGCCGCTTTTGTTTTTTTTTTAGCAAAACTATGCTCCCACAGAAGCATGTGGCTCAAAAACGCTCATAAACGCTGGATAGATATTTTTTTCAGAGGTTTTTGTTTAGCGTTAGAGTGTTTGTACAGCAAAAAAACTCCTCTTCAAATGCAGTCATTCTGTTTTTTTTTCCAGGCTGAAAACACGCCTGCCAAAAGATGCTGATAAAAGCCTATGTGTGCATGGACAGGTAGGATAACATGCTGGGGAGCTTACTGGCTGTAGAAAAAAAGTGCCTGATGCCCAAAACAGAAGCTGTAAAAACATCCAGTGTGTGGGAGGCCTAACTCTTACATTCACTCAAGTGTTTTGTCTAAGAAATTTTCCACATTAGAAAATTGTAAAAACACAGATAAAGGTCCTCAGTTAGATAGAATCTTCTGAAATATCTTATTTTACAGAACACTGAGAGGGTTATCAGCTAAATTTTAATTCAAAGTGATACTAAAGTATTGTTTTTTTTGGTTAAAAATAACTATATATATATATATATATATATACATATATATATATATATATATATATATATATGTGCTCATAAGTTTACATACCCTGGCAGAATTTATGATTTCTTGCTCATTTTTCAGAGAATATGAATGATAACACAAAAGCATTTCTTTCACTCATGGTTAGTGTTTGGCTGAAGCAATTTATTATCAATCAACTGTGTTTACTCTTTTTAAATCATAATGACTACAGAAACTACCCAAATGACCCCAATCAAAAGTTTACATACCCAGCTTGAAGTCGTTTGTGGTATTTGTGGATGAGGCTCTTTATCTTCTCAAATGGTAAAGCTGCCCATTCCTCTTGGCAAAAAGTCTCCAGTTCCTGGAAAGTCTTGGGCTGTCTTGCATGAACTGCACGTTTGAGATCTCCCCAGAAGGTTTTGTGTTCCGGTTCAGCTGGACAGTAACCGATGTCGTCTTAATTCACTTCCAAAACCCCACCGGTAGAGTCAGAGGACTGGAGTTATAGTAACTCGGTGAGACCCCTCTAGAGTTTGCACGTCAAGTACGTTCTGTCGGGTTCTGAAAGGTCCTTGACCTCTGAAAAACGGTTCTCCTTACCCGTCGAAATGGTAAACTCTTCTATTTCTCGGAGTAGGTGTTTATGGTGTTTGCTGAAGTTCGACCCATACATTTGAAAACTAACCCCAGTAAACCCATCAAAGACATCAGTAATACTAAATTTTTCTCATTTGTGTCAACTAACTATTATTTAACGAAG
>BLSH010272176.1:167085-195521 GCA_018402905.1 Glandirana rugosa | reverse complement strand
TTTGACCAAATTTCCTTTGCCTTTGTAGCTCACACATCCCCAAAACATCAGCGATCCACCTCTGTGTTTCATTTTATGCTCATAAGTTTACATACCCTGGCAGAATTTATGATTTCTTGGCCATTTTTCAGAGAATATGGAGTATTCAAAAAAAACATTTCTTTCACTCATGGTTAGTGTTTGGCTGAAGCCATTTATTATCAATCAACTGTGTTTACTCTTTTTAAATCATAATGACAACAGAAACTACCCAAATGACCCTGATCAAAAGTTTACATACCCTGGTGATTTTGGCCTCGTAACATGCACACAAGTTGACACAAAGGGGTTTGATTGGCTATCAAAGGTAACCATCACCACCTGTGATCTGTTTTCTTGTAATTAGTGTGTGTGAGTGAAAGAAATGTTTTTGTGTTATTATTCATATTCTCTGAAAAATGGCCAAGAAATCATAAATTCTGCCAGGGTATGTAAACTTATGAGCACAACCTTCTCAGTGTTCTGTAAAATAATATATTTTAGAAGATTCTATCTAACTGAGGACCTTAACCTGTGTTTTGGAAAATTTCTTAGACAAAACACTTGAGTGAATGTAAGGGTTAGGCCTCCCACACGCTGGATGTTTTTACAGCTTCTGTTTTGGGCGTCAGGCATTTTTTTCTACAGCCAGTAAGCTCCCCCGTATGTTATCCTACCTGTCCATGCACACATAGGCTTTTATCAGCGTCTTTTGGCAGGCGTGTTTTTAGCCTGGAAAAAAACCCCCAGAACGACTGTGTTTGAAGAGGAGTTTTTCAACTGTACAAACACTCTAACGCTAAACAAAAACCCCTGAAAAATGTGGCTGCCAGGGTATGTAAACTTATGAGCACAACTGTATATATTGTAAAATAAATCCTTGCCATCCAGGCTCTAAACTAAACTAATCATGATACCTCTCTAAGGTTTGGGCTCCTCCCGAACAACCACAAAATAAAGTTATAGCAAACCTTTTGTTTAGTCCAACAGTACAAAAGCTCCATGTGTCAGCTCTCTCAGAGTCCCAGGGTAGAGCAAACCCTTGCTCTCTTTCTGGTCATTTAAACCCCAGATAATACTTCAGGGCATCTAAGGCCAATTTGATAGGTAAGCACTCTTTTTTGACGATGGCATAATTTCTTTCATGCCTGTTCAGTTTTCTGCTTAGGTAGACAACCGGATGCTCCTCAGCGTTTATGATCTGGGAAAGTAGAGCACCCAGTCCTACATTAGAGGTGTTGGTCTGCACGACAAACTCCTTTGAGAAATCCGGGGTCACAAGCAGCGGTTGTGCACAAAGGGTTTGCTTCAACCTCTGGAATGCCTTTTCGGCCTCAGGATTCCACTTCACCATGAACGACCCTCTGCCTTTTGTCAAATCTATTAGAGGGACGCAATGGTGGTAAAGCCGGGTATGAACCGCCTGTAGTTCCCCCGTGATCCCTAGTAAAGCACTCACTTGTTTCTTAGTTAGTGATTGGGCCATTTTGCTGAACTAGTCCGCGACCAATAATGTGGCCAAGGTATTTGGCCTCCTCTACTCCTAAGGCAGATTTCTTTGGGTTGGCCATGAGTCCCACTCTCCAAAGGGAATCCACTACAGCTTGTACCCCGGGCAAATGAGACTCCCAATCAGGGCTGTGGATGATAACATCATCCAAATAGGCTGCTGCATAGGAGCGATTTGGTCTTAGTGTTTTATCCATCATTCTCTGAAATGATGCAGGGGCACCGTGTAACCCAAATGGCAACCGCTTGTACTGAAATGACCCTTCAGGGGTAGAAAAGGCAGTCTTCTCCTTAGCTGAATCTGTTAGGGGTATCTGCCAATAGCCTTTAGTTAGGTCTAGTGTTGTTATGTACCGGGCATCTCCCAACCGTCCCTCAACCCGAGGCATCGGGTATGCATCAAACTTGGACATGCTATTCAACTTTCTAAAGTCATTACCGAACCTGATAGTGCCATCGGGCTTCTGGACCAGTACTATGGGGCTCGACCAGTCACTGTGGGATGCTTCTATCACCTCCAACTCGAACATGTTTTTGATTTCTTTCGCCACTGCCTCGCACCTAGCCTCAGGGATTCTATAGGGCTTCACATTTATGCGAACACCTGATTCCGTAATTATGTCATGCTGGATCACTGAGATCAGTTCGGGTAAAGGGGAGAAAAAGTCTCTATTTTTACTCACAAATTCTTTAACATCATTTTGTTGTGGTACGGACAAGGACTCAGTTATGGGGAAGTCAGGGGTCACTGATACCCTGTTCTTTTGAGGAGGAGAGACGTTCAGTAAAGTCTCTCTGTCCTTCCATGGTTTTAAGAGATTAACATGATATATTTGCTCTGGTTTTATTTTCCCTGGCTGGTAAACTTTGTAGTTTTCTTCCCCTACTCTTTCCCTAACCTCAAAGGGACCCTGCCACTTGGCCTGGAATTTTATTTCAACAGTGGGGACCATTACTAGTACTCTGTCTCCAAGGTTGATAGTTCGGGTCTTGGCACCTCAATTATAAACCCTCTTCTGGGCTTCCTAGGCTCGCTCCATATGTTCCCATACAAGGGGCAGGACAACTGCGATTCGATCCCGCATCAAGGAGATAAGCTTTTTGCGCTTCTATACGGGGTGGCCTCTCCTACCCACGTTTTTTTTGCAACATCTAGAAGCCCCCTGGGTTGTCTACCATACAAGAGTTCAAACGGGGAATAACCCGTAGACGCCTGTCTCAGCCAATGAGGGAGAGCCCTGGACAGCCGAGCCTCTTGTGCAACATCGCTGGATTGAGATGGGGCTGAAGTAAGCATTGGGGGGTTGAGGGGGGCTGATGCACACTGAAGGCTATTTATCTTAATGCATAGAATGCATTAAGATAAAAAAAAACGTCTGCCTTTAAAACCACTTAAGAAATCTTTACTTTCACTAGAGAGACATAGCTAAAGTCTTTATAGTTAATATCAACATCTTGAGGACTGGATAAAATAATGCTATGATTTTAGTTGTACCATTGATCATCATTCTCATCATACTTAGCCACACTTGCTTGACCAATTACCTAGTGACACTTGCTCAACATATTAGGCTGGGTTCACACTAGTCCGATTCTCGGACCGACATGAAGAGCACAAGTTGCATTACGTCACAAAAATAATGATTCCCTATGAGAGCCGTCTTAACTGCTCCGACATGTGTTTTTCAAAGTGGGACCAACTTTGAAAAAGGTTCCTGTACTACTTTTGTCCGACTTTGATGCTACTTCAGCCCATTGAAAGGCATTGAAGTTGGATCAAAGTCGTATCAGTGTCTTCACTGATCCGACTTTGGCATGCGACTTGTGCTCTGGGGATCTTGAAGGGGAACTCCACACCATATTTTTAAAGAAAAAAATGGCATGGGGTCCCCCTCCAGGAGCATACCAGGCCCTTTGGTCTGTTACAGATTTTAAGGGGAACCCCGTGCCAAAAAAACAGCGTGGGGTCCCCCCCAAAATCCATACCAGACCCTTATCCGAGCACGCAGCCCAGGAAAGGGGGTGGGGACAAGCGAGCGGCCCCCTCCCTCCTGGACCATACCAGGCCGCGTGCCCTCAACATGGGGAGTATGGGTGCTTTGGGGCAGGGGGGGCTCTGCGCCCCCCACCCCAAAGCATCTTGTCCCCATGTTGATGAGGACAAGGGCCTCTTCCCGACAACCCTGGCCGGTGGTTGTCGGGGTCTGCGGGCGGGGACTCATCGGAATCTGGAAACCCCCTTTAACAAGGGGGCCCCCAGATGCCGACCCCCCACCCTATGTAAATGAGTATGGGGTACATCGTACCCCTACCCATTTACCTGGAAAGAAATATGTACACAAAAAAACCACACAGCTTGTTAAAATATTTTATTAAATCTGCTCCGGCGGTCTTCTCCCCTCTCCGGTGTCTTCTTTTCTTCGGCTCTTTTGCGGGGTCTTTCATCTTCTGAGGGGTCTTTTCTTCTTCTCTGCGGCGTCTTCTGCTCTTTTGCCGGTCTTCTCCGCTGTCCTCTTCCCTCTCTTCTTCTTCTTTTCTTCTTCTTCCCATGTTGACACGATGCATTCTCCTTCACGAATGCCCTCGCCGCTCTGTGCTGTGCCTTATATTGGCATGGGGAGTGGCCACAGATGACATCACCTGGAGGTCCCGCCCCCATATGAGGTCACATCCTGGGGGCAGAGCTGTGACCTCATATGGGGCGGGACCTCCAGGTGATGTCATCTGGTGGCCACGCCCCATGCCAATATAAGGCACAGCACAGAGCGGCGAGGGCATTCTTAAAGGAGAACGCGTTGTGTCAACATGGAAAGAAGAAGAAAAGAAGAAGAAGAGAGGGAAGAGGACAGCGGAGAAGACCGGCAAAAGAGCAGAAGACGCCGCAGAGGAGAAGAAAAGACCCCTCAGAAGATGAAAGACCCCGCAAAAGAGCCGAAGAAAAGAAGACACCGGAGAGGGGAGAAGACCGCCGGAGCAGATTTAATAAAATATTTTAAAAAGCTGTGTGGTTTTTCGTGTACATATTTCTTTCCAGGTAAATGGGTAGGGGTACGATGTACCCCATACTCATTTACATAGGGTGGAGGGCCGGCATCTGGGGGCCCCCTTGTTAAAGGGGGCTTCCAGATTCCGATGAGTCCCCGCCCGCAGACCCCGACAACCACCGGCCAGGGTTGTCGGGAAGAGGCCCTTGTCCTCATCAACATGGGGACAAGGTGCTTTGGGGTGGGGGGCACAGAGCCCCCCCTGCCCCAAAGCACCCATACTCCCCATGTTGAGGGCACGCGGCCTGGTATGGTCCAGGAGGGAGGGGGCCGCTCGCTCGTCCCCACCCCCTTTCCTGGCCTGCCGGGCTGCGTGCTCGGATAAGGGTCTGGTATGGATTATGGGGGGGACCCCACGCTGTTTTTTTCGGCATGGGGTTCCCCTTAAAATCCGTACCAGACCAAAGGGCCTGGTATGCTCCTGGAGGGGGACCCCATGCCAGTTTTTTCTTTAAAAATATGGCGTGGAGTTCCCCTTCAAAATCCCCAGAGCACAAAGTGCCTGGCATTGTCGGGATCAAAGTCGGATCCCTGTTCACAGACAAACGGTCCGACTTTGACCCTATGTAGGACCGTAAATCGCACAGCAGTGTAGGATCAAAGTAGGACCGTTTTTTTGTCGGATAGTGTGAACCCAGCCTTAATGTGTATATAGGTTTCCAATCATCTGATTCTTCATTGCTATATACTTGTTGTTCACTGAGCACAATTATGCAGAAATTAGATTGAATCATTTGTCTGAATATATTTGCTTTATTGTATTATAAATACATTGCAAAGTTTAAGTCTTTTGTTCAGTCGTAACATCAGAAATAAAGGCAATGTTGTTGGATAATGGCTATAGTTGTAGTACAGTATGCTAAAAAACATGACAAGTTGGCCCCCAGACTTAACTTACTCCAGAGGGCCTCAAAGTCCCAGCCCATGCTACACGTTAAAGTATAACCATAGGCAAAACTTTTTAAAAAAACATTTTTGGAGTAGAGATGGATTAGAACACCTGTTAAAGTGTCATTAAACCCAAATCATCAAAAACTGCCAATACATGCTATATTACATTTTTTTGTCAAATGTATAGTATATGAGAACTCTTAATTGTTGCTTTAGGATTTTGTATGATCATAACAGGTTGTCTACACATTTACAAACATTTCTATATAGCAAAAATGCATTACAAAAATCTGCATAGAAAGTACTTCCAAGGCCTCATGCACACTGCCAGTAGCATTAGCTGTAGAATGCTATGTTTAAAACGCGAGCTTTGCCGTGTTTTGCAGCATTTTTGCATCAGCGTTTTTAGCATTTTGCCGCTTTTGCGTTTTTTTTAGCAAAACTATACTCCCACAAAAGCATGTGGCTCAAAAATGCTCATAAACGCTGGTTAGCCACGTTTTTCAGGGGTTTTTGTTTAGTGCTAGAGTGTTTGTACAGCTGAAAAACTCCTCTTCAAACGCAGTCCTTCTGTTTTTTTTTTTCCAGGCTGAAAACACACCTGCCAAAAGACGCTGATAAAAGCCTATTGCCTTGATTTACTGTACCTCCCAAATCTACTCCAGCAGTGCCTTAATTACGACTTCAACTCTCACAAACCTGGAGTAAATCTACTCACATGAGAACTCTATTTGCCTGGGAAGATGCCTCTCAGATCACATGTTCTAAGCGCTGGATGTCAGCTGGGATGGAACTTGTGGTTTCACAATTCCTCCATTTAATGCTTGTATGCAAGTTCATTGGCATAAAAAAAACATTACCACCCCCTCTCTCTAATTTTAACAGCCTTAGCCCTAGGAGACATGTATGAATAGAATTTTTTTTTTTATAAATCTATTGTTTTTTTCAGGAGCAGTGGTTTTAATAACGGTTAAAGTGAAAATAAAAAACAAAAAAAACACGAAATATTCCTTTAACCACTTCAGCCCTGGAAGGATTTCACGCTTTAGGACCAGAGCACTTTTTGAGATTCGGCACTGCGTTGCTTTAACTGACAATTGCGCGGTCGTGAGACGTACCCAAACAAAATTTACGTCCTTTTTTTACCCACAAATAGAGCTTTCTTTTGGTGGTATTTGATCTCCTCTGCGTCATTTCTGTTCGCCCCTATAAATAAAAAAAGAGCAATTTTGCAAATTAACCAGTCCTTTTTGCTAAAATACAAATCCAATGAAAAAATATAAAAAAATTGTATTTCATCAGTTTTGGATGATTTATATTCTTCCTCATATATTTGATTTAAAAAATCGCAATCAGCGTTTATTGATTGGTTTGCGCAAAAGTTGCCGCATTTACGGATGATGAAAATTCATTTGTTGGTTTATTTTTTTATTTTTTACTAGTAATGGCAGCGATCTGCGATTTTTAGTGGTACTGCGATATTGCGGCGGACATGTCGGACCATTTAGACACTTTTTTTGGACCATTGGCATTTATACAGCGATCAGTGCTATATTACTGTAGAAATGCCATTGGCAGTGAAGGGGTTAACCTGGAAGGGTTGCTCTAAGGGTTAACTGTGTTCCCTAGGCGTGTTCTAATTGTATGGGGGCTGGGCTGGCAGGGGGGAGTGATCACGGCTTCCATATACAGGAAGCCTGTGATCACCGCCCTTCCCCCTCTGTTAGAACAGAGATCCGTGTTTACGGCGGCGATCGAGTCCGCCCTACCTGCTCCCTGGCCCCCCAGAACACAGTGAGCATGCGAGCGCACGCTCACAATGCTAGTTATCGCAGCCGCCATCAGGTGATTTGCATTAACTAATTACTTTGCCGCTGTCACGCTGCGGTGGGCGGTCGGCAAGTGGTTAAATATCATGCTTGGGGGGTCCCCTTAGTATGGATCTCTGGAATGTTTAGAACAGTGCCACCACAAAATAACATTTGTAAAGGAAAAATTTACATTTAAAATCGGTCACGGCTGGAATGTATTTTCTGGTTCCCTGCAATATAAAATAATAAGATAATAATAAGATAAAGATCATTGAAAAAGCATTGCGTTGGGGGTCCCCCCCAGTCTATACCAGGCCCTTCGGGTCTGGTATGGGTTTTAAGGGGAACCCCACGCCAAATTTATAAAAAATGATGTTAGGGTCCCCCCAAAATCCAAACCAGACCCTTATCCAAGCACGCATCCCTGGCATGGTAGGGGGGTGGGGACGAGTGAGCGTGCCCCCTCCGAACCTTGTCAGGCCACATGCCCTCAACATGGAGAGGGTGCTTTGGGGTCTGGTTTGCATTTTGGGGGGACCCCAATGCCATTTTTCCCAAAATTTGGCATGGGGTTCACCTTAAAACCCATACTGGACCTGAAGGGCCTGGTATGGACTTTGCGGGGGACCCCTACCCAAAATTTGTTTAATTTTGGCGTGGAGTTCCTCTTAAAATCTATGGCAAACCCTTATCCGAGCGTGCATGCACTGTATATAGTCTACACAGTGGTGTAGTGGTTAGCACTTTCTCCTGGCAGCAAAAGGGTCACTGGTTCAAATCCCAACCACAATGCTACCTGCCTGGAGTTTGCATGTTCTCCCTGTGTCTGCGTGGGACTCCTCCGGGTACTCCGGTTTCCTCCCACACTCCAAAGACATGCAGGTAGGTAAATTAGACCCTGTTTGGCCCTAGTATATGTATGAATGTGAGTTAGGGACCATAGATTGTAAGCTCCTTGAGGGTAGGGACCGATGTGAATGTACAATATATATGTAAAGCGACAGCACTATATGAGTACCTGAAATAAATAAATACACTGAATGCAGCGTATTATATATACTGTACATATATATTCCTATGCTACATGCTAATGTATACTACATGCACTACTTGCTATCTCCGCAAATGTTTTCACTATATTTGGCCACTGTGTAAGTGGCCTTATATAGTGTGGGCTTGGACTCCGACCCGCTGAACAATGATTAGCCAAAGGCACCCTGCCTTTGGCCAATCATGGCTCTCACAGCAGAGCATGCTGTGATTGGCCAAAACACGCAAGTCATGTGCATGCTTTGGCCAATCAGCGGGCCTCATTCCCCCACAATTTCACTGCATTATGGGCCGCCCAAATTTCCCACGAGCACCCCATAATGTTCATGGTTCAGCAACCCCCTGATGTTCGAGTTGAACATACTTTTGACTCTAACCGGGGGACCATCCCTATTGACCATGGATGTACATTGCGAGACACTTTTTTAACATAAAAGATTGGACAAAAAATGTCTCCATTTTTAAATACATTTTTAAACTTTTTAGGTAAATGGGTATGATGTACCCAATACCCATACACATGGGGGGGGGGCAGGATCTGGTGGCCCCCTTGTTAATGGGGGCTTCCACATTTTGATCAGCCCCCCCCCCAACCGCAGACCCCAACAACCACGGTTGTCGGGAAGAGGCCCTTGTCCCCATTAACATAGGTACAAGATGCTTTGGGGTGGGGGGGGGGGGTGCAGAGCCACCCCACACAAAGCACACACACCCTCATGTTAAAGGCATGTGGCCTGATTTGGTCCAGGCCCTCACTTTTCCCCCCATCCTGACCTCCAGGCTGCATGCTCAGAAAGGGTCTGGAGTTTGGGGGGATCCCCCGCCATTTTGTAATAAAATTTGGAGTGGGCTTCCCCTTAAAATCCATCCCTGAGCCATAGGGCTTGGTATGGATTGGGGGGACAATACATTATAGCCGCAAGCAAGTTGAAATTACATTTTTGATCAATGTAGGGGAGGATATGGGAGCTATATGTGGTTTGGGTGGGATTCAATGATTTATTTGGCATCACCACACAATTGCTTGCAGCCCATGTGCACACAGCACTTCCTGTTTCCAGCCACATTACACTTCCTGCTGATGTATATCTGTAAGGACTATGCAAATATAAATGAGAAGATGACTTATCAGTGCTGGTTCACACTAGTGCGATGCGGGAACCCTGCGAATCCACTGCGGGTTCTCGCATCGCATCTGACTTACAGTTCACACTGCCATATGCAAACTGCTGGGTGTGTCAATAGAAAGCTAATGACACCCCCAAATCAGTTTTATTTTATTTAGCTAACAGAAACACATGTACATATTTACTGGCATTAACGTATTTACAGTATATACACATTTAGCAAAACAGTTAGCAATTAGGTTCGAAGGTTCCTGCTCATAGGAGCTTACACTCTAAAATTGGACTAAACCTTACAGTGGACAGTTTTAGCTTCACCGTCCATAACTGCTCGTACATTTTATAAAATGACTAAACACCCACATGATATTATTAGCTGCAAAATTACAGAAAGATAATTAATAGTCATTCTAACAAAGCATTACAACATAATATTAAAAAAGGCACATATTAAACCAAGAACATTGGTAGTATTTTCTCCTAGAAGAATGCATGGTAAGACAAACAATACACATCCCAATCGGACAGCATGGTAAAATCAAGCCACTTTTGATGGTCAAAATGCACAATAATTTCACCAAACAGCTCTAGTAAAACATTTGTCATTAGCAAAATATCATTCCTTCTCCCACAAAAACCACAGCAACAAATCTGACCCCTCAGCAGGCCAAACCAACACCCTCTACTGAAGTGCCTTATAAAAGCTAGCACTGACACACGCCCAATAGAAGTACACGTCCACCAGTATCTTTCACTCTGTCTTTTCTAATTTATTTCACCTGAGAGGCTGCAATACCTAATACTATTTGCTGTGTTAACCCTTGGCTATGTTCATCAGATCAGTATAACTCCAGGACAAAATTCTAAGTCAGTGGTTATCAACCCTGTCCTCGAGTACCCCCAAAAGGTCATGTTTTCAGGCTATCTATTATTTTGCACAAGTGATTTGATCAGCTTCACTGCCTTAGTAATTACCAGAGCTGTTTCATCTGAGGGAAATCCTGAAAGCATGACCTGTTGGGATGCCTTGAGGAAGTTGAGAAACACTGATCCAAGCAACAGTTTTCTAGCCAGATGTACCTGTGCAGTGTAAACCCTACAATTTGAAATGTCCAAGTCCCTGGCTGCAATGAGCTTCCAATTTAAAGTCCCAAAATAACTTGCTTACATTACAGACTATTTGGACAAGAGACAAATAAAATGCCAGTCTGTCTTTGGATTGTGGTGAGAAACCCAACCAGTGGTTTATTATAAACTTCAACACAAGCATTAGCATATCCGGGACGTAAACTAGCAACCTTTTCGGTGCCAGGTGGATTTGCTAGCCACTTAGCTAGTGAGCAGTGAGCACATGTCTTGTCCATCGCTGTGGTGTGAACAAGTAATCAGTATCACAAGTAATATACAATAGATTGTCCTAAGTATTGGGAAGTGTGCCTTTACACACACATGAACTAGCCCAGGGTTCAGTATAGAGTTGGGCCACCATTTGCAGCTATAACAGCTTCAACTCTTCTGGGAAGGCTGTCCATAAGGTTTAGGAATGTGTCTATGGGAATGTTTGTCCATTCTTCCAGAAGTGCATTTGTGAGGTCAGGCACTGATGTTGGATCAGAAGGCCTGGCTCGCAGTCTCTGCTCTAATTTAGCCAAAATCTGTTCTATCGGGTTGAGGTCAGGACTCTGTGCAGGCCAGTCAATTTCATCCATACCAACCTTCCTCATCCATGTCTTTATGGCCTTTGCTTTGTGCACTGGTGCACAGTCATGTTGGAACAGGAAGGGGCCATCCCCAAACTGTTCCCACAAAGTTGGGAGCATGAAATTGCCCAAAATGTCTTGCTGATGCCTTAAGAGTTCCCTTCACTGGAACTAAGGGGCCAAGCCCTACCCCTGAAAAACAACCCCACACCATAATCCCCCCTCCACCCAATGATTTGGACCAGTGCACAAAGCAAGATCCATAAAGACATGGATGAGTGAGTTTGGAGTGGAGAAACTTGACTGGCCTGCACAGAGTCCTGACCTCAACCAGACAGGACACCTTTTGGCTGAATGAGAGCGGCGACTGTGAGCCAGCCCTTCTCATCCAACATCAGTGCCTGACTTCACAAATGCACTTCTGGAAGAATGGTCAAATACTCCCATAGACAAACATCCTAAACCTTATGGACAGCCTTCCCAGAAGAGTTGAAGCTGTTATAGCTGCAAAGGGTGGGCCAACTCAATATTGAACCCTACGGACTAAGACTGGGATGCCATTAAAGTTCATGTGCTTGTAAAGGCAGGCATCCCCATTGCCTAGCTAGTATAACTAGTATATCTGGCAAGATTTGCAATGGTGGTGGAACCCTCCTACACATAAATACTACATTTAGACATAATTTAGGTAAGGCCCTGAGTCATGTTTAACAACATAGAGAGGACAAACAACATCTCAAATGAAGTGACATGCTTGGGAATCGAACTCAGGACGTCTGCAATGGTAGACAGAATTGCTACCTTTTAAACCACGGGGCTTACACACGTCAAGTCCTCCTACACATAAATACACAGATACTGCATGTCTAGGAATATATAGGACTTACATTAGTCAGGAGTTAATCTTCTAAATGTAATCTGTGATTTTTGGTGGTTCTTGCTCCGTAAGCATAAAATAGTAATTTTATCCTCAGATTTTTGGTAATGACATTTTTATTTCTGATGTTGGTACACATATCACATTTTGGGGCTCAAATTAGGATCATTTGGAAAGAATAAAAAATAAAAAAATTGCGGGAGGCGCATGCGCGGAGCCCAGCGGAGCGGTCATGCTTTGCTGAAGCTCCGATAGATGTGAACGGCCGGAGCACGATCTACATCCACAAAAGCATCATACTCCACAGGACCGGGCACGGGAATCCTTGGTGATCCAGAGGACCAGGTGAATCGCCCATTCATGGCGCACGGAGGCGGAAAAACAACCGGCAAATCCTCCCCTATAATAGAGGCCCTGAATCGCGGCGCTCCCAAAATGGCGGCGGCACACACATCACAGGCCGCAACACAGCCCGCAGCAGCCGGAGGATGCAACAACAATTCGGCTCGCAAACAACTCAATGCCCTGCCTGAGCTCTCTGGGGACACGGACACAGACTTTCCAGATGAACCTGAACAAGGTATGTCCCCCATAATCATTCAGCAGTTTGAAAGAATGCTGCATAAGGCTCTGAAACAAACATCAGAGCACATCACCAGCAGTTTAACCAAAGAGATCAGAGACCTGGGATCTCGCACCGCTGCCCTAGAGGACAGGGTTGATGATTTGGAAGTGGGGGCCCAGGACAGCATTGCTGCCATTGAAAATTTAAAGGAAGAAAACCTGTTATTACAGGCTAGATTGGAGGACTATGAAAATAGAGACAGGAGGTCTAACCTCCGCATAAGGGGAATACCTGAGACGGTCATAGACCTGCAATCAACCATAACAGCCCTATTTCAAGAACTCCTACCATCACTACCATTTGAGAGGCTAGAAATGGACAGAATTCACAGGGCCCTTGTACCGAAAAAACAGGATGGTCCCCCGCGCGATATAATCGCTAAGTTCCACTATTATCGCACTAAGGAGCAACTCCTCAACGCTTCACGAGAAAAGGGGGAGCTAATTTTCCAAGGCCACAAATATCAGCTCTTTGCAGACTTATCTCAGCTCACGATCACCAAACACAGAGCAATGAAACCCCTCCTAAATGAGCTGCAGCAACGTCACATCACTTATCAGTGGTGCTTTCCCTTTGCCGTCCGGTTCACTCATCTTGGTACAAAATACAGATGCAAATCCACAGAGGAACTTCACTCCACACTACTAGAACTAGGATTCACAGATCACTCATCTACCCCAGGGGCCACTCGCCGTAAAACGGCCGCCTCCTCACCACTTAAAGCGGTCTACTCGCCAGGCAAGCGTGACAACACCCATGCCCACAAGAGAAGCTGTCTCACCCCTTCACAAATTGATCAAGAAGACTCCATGGACTGAAGGTCAACCTAACTGCAAGTCCTGCTACTATCTTCAGGGTTTTATTACCCATTTGATAATGTCCACCCCCGCCCAGTTGAACTAGTTCTGCTATACTACTAGAACCACTTTCCAGGTCAGCCTTGGCTGTAATTTGGTTCTCCCCATCTCCCCCAAAGGACATCACGCTTCCCCTCGGATCAATGTCCAACCTCACCTTCTTCTATTACCAGATTGTGCCATATATATATTATACGGTATCTCTTTCTCCGGTTCTAGGTCCTACCACCACCCCATCTCACGCTACAGGCATAATTCTGGCCACAATTCCTCTCCCCCTCATCCTCTTGAACTTTATATTTCGACATGAGCTAGCTTAGTGCCCTGTACAATTTATTAACAGAGACTAATCCAGCATAGTCTATTTCAACCCAGTATAACCATTCAGGACTCTTACCCCTCGGTCTCATGTCTCACGGGGAGGTTAGCTGACCCATATATGGATGCTTAGAATAACCTGTCGCCCAACACTAATTCTGGGTGTACCCTCTATGCATTAACATGTTCTTGTTCAGTAAAGCCGTTCACGTTTATTTGTTGCATATGCTTCACCTCGCTCTTCCCGCATGCTTGCAGCACATAGGCATGCCTGCGTGAACAGCGAATTAGGTTCGGTCAACCGGATATTTCCCTTGACACGAACTCTCGTTATGTTTTACCACAATGTTTGGTCATTACTCAATTGTTCTAACGATTTTTTTTTTCCTTTTTTCAGTTTATACTCACCTTTCAGCTTCTCTTTCTCCTCCAACCTATCTCTCTCTGCTCAATTGGAATGTCGGCGGGGACACACTTGAGACCGCAGCAGGTAAGATCCTTCAAACGTTTCCTTACTTATGGCCCCCCTAAACATTATCACCTTAAATGTACAGGGATTGAACATCCCTCAAAAGCGCTCTAAAGCGTTCAAATTCTTCCATGTTCAGAAAGCTCATATTGTCTGTCTGCAAGAGACTCACTTTACATCTCGCCATATGCCTAAATACTTTAGCCCTGATTACCCACAGGTGTTCAACGCTCCGGCCTCTACTAAACAAAGGGGTACGTTGATAGCATTCCATCGAAACGCACATTTTACACTCACCAAAAAAACTTGTGACCCTGAAGGTCGATACTTAATTCTTACAGGCCTACTGATGGACACAGAAATCACAATTGTATCATACTATGCACCTAATAATAACCCCAGTCCATTCTTATCTCATCTCATACATATGGTTTCCTTGACTAGAAGAGGATCCCTTATCGTATGCGGTGACTCCAACCTCGTTTTGAACCCCATGTTAGACAAAACTCCCTTCTCTCCAGCAACACACAAACCTAAGACGCCCTTTATACAGACTTTGCGTAAATATAACCTAGCCGATACATGGCGAGAAGCTAACCCAACTAAAAGAAAATATACTCATTACTCTTGTCCTCACAAAGTCTTCACAAGGATAGACCACATTTTCACTGATATAAACCTGATTCCTGAAATCCTAACATCTCACATCATTCCGGTTCCATGGTCGGACCACTGCGCTGTCCTTACATCCTTATCATCACACATACCCAGATCTCAGGATAGTACTTGGACGCTACCAGAATACCTCCTAAAGCACCCATCCCACAGATTAGCGGCAGAGATGGCCTTGAAAGAATACTTTACTCTGAACGCAACTTCAGACGTAAGTCCTCTCACATGTTGGGAAGCACACAAATCAGTCATGAGAGGCTCCCTACAACGGCAAAAAGCTCTTCTCAATCGGGAACGCAAACAACTAGAGCATAAATTAGTAAGGGAATTTGAGGTTAGTCATAACAATTTTATTGAAAATGCTACTTCAGCTAATAAAGCTGCTCTGGATAATGCTAGGCTAGCTTATGACTTATTTCTCACCGAAAGTGCTGAGAAATCAGTTAGGCGATCAAAGCACAATCACTTTATGAAGGCTAATAAACCGGATACTCCCCTAGCCCGGCTACTTAAAAATGTTACTAAACCCAATAAAACTATCCGCCTAAAACTTGGTAAAAACTACATTACCAGTAACCCACGCAAGATTCTCAACAAATTCAAATCCCTCCTTACTAAGCTATATAAGGCTGAGGACACTTTCAACACCTCCTTAGCAGACAACTTCTTCTCACATTTCCAGCTCCCTAGCCTAACTGAACTAGAAAGAACCAGTTTGGACGAAAATATCACTGTCGAAGAGATTAAAATAGCCATTAAGGGGTTGAAACCCAATAAACGCCCCGGTCCAGATGGGTACTCAGCTATATACTACCGTACGTTTTGCGACCTTCTAGCCCCACATCTCGCCACAGCTCTCAATAGTATCTTGAAAGGCAATCACTTCAAACGTGAGTCCCTCACGGCACTTATCTGTATGATCCCTAAACCCCATACCGATGAAACCAATAGCTCCAATTTCAGACCTATCTCCTTGCTGAATCTTGATATTAAAATCTTGACAAAGATTCTAGCTACGCGCCTACAAGGGATAATCACTAGACTCATACACAAAGACCAAACCGGTTTTATACCCGCACGTCAAGCAGGGGACAATATACGTCGAGCAGTTCTCCTCGCACAAATTGCTAAATCTAGACATATCCCTGCCTGTTTCCTCTCCATCGATATTAAAAAGGCTTTTGACTCCATTTCTTGGCAATATATGCAGTATACCTTGTGCAAATGGGGTTTTGGTCCTCATTTTCTACAATGGGTTATGGCAGTATATGACAAGCCAAGTGCATACGTTAAATATGCCGGATTTAAATCCGACATGTTTGATATTGGACGGGGAACCAGGCAGGGATGCCCCTTATCCCCTCTCCTTTTCGCCTTAATGATTGAACCTCTTGCTCACACTATTAGAAACTCTCCCAACATATCAGGAATTGAATTAGGCAGCCAGCATCATAAATTATGCCTCTTTGCGGATGATATTCTCCTCTTTCTCTCATCCCCCATAGTTTCTGGCCCAAATTTATTACCCATCCTTAAGAACTTCGCAGAGATATCAGGCTTATCCGTTAATCCCAAAAAATCCACAGCTCTAAATATATCATTGACTACCCATGAGGTAGCTACCTTACAAGAATCCCTCCCATTTGTCTGGGAACCTAACTCATTACGCTACCTGGGTATCAATCTCACCGCCGATTACACAAAACTTTTCTCATATAACTACCCGAAATTATTAAAACAGACTACTGATTCACTCAAGCAATGGTCACATCTGCCCGTATCCTGGCTCGGACGCATAAATGTGGTCAAGATGGTTATGCTTCCCAAATTTCTTTACCTTTTTCGTGTACTCCCTATACCGGTCCCTAGCTATTTCCTTAGAATAATGCAGAGACGAGCCCTGGCATATATCTGGGGCCCATCCAGGCACCGAATCAATAAAAAGACTCGATTCCTTTCTAAGGTCGATGGTGGCCTCGGAGTACCCGACTTTATTAAATACTATAAAGCTGCCCAAATAGCCTGTCTCACCAAATACCACGCCGTCCATGAAGCTCCTACATGGGTAGCAATCGAGGCGGTAGAAGTAGACCCTCTATCGGTAGCAAACCTTCTTTGGTTAAAAGCTTCTGATCAAAGGACAATTAGAAACCCGTCATTAAACATAGCCTTAGTATATGGGATGACATTAAAACCAAGTACCGATTGCAATCTAAACACAATCCTATGCTCTCCTTCTTACACAACCCAGCTTTCCCCCCAGCTTGGGATTCCCCATCAAGCTTTGCGCAGTGGTCCTCTCGGGGACTCCTCAGATTACACCATTTGGCCAACAGTACGAGCTTAGCTACATTCCAAAAACTGAGGGAAAGTCATCACTTGCCCCAAAAGGAAATATTTAGGTATCTCCAGATTAAAAACTTTTACTCCACATCATGCCCCACTTCATCGCAACTTGATCACACCACGAGCTTCGAGCACTACTGTAATAAGGATCCACATGCGAAGGGTATTATCTCCCATCTATATACACAGCTTCTTGTCCCCCCAGACTCATACAAACCGAGATACGTTCAGGCCTGGGAAGCGGACCTTAAACGTAGTCTAGACACAGAGGATTGGTCAGCAATATGGTCAGCTACAAAATCTTCTTCCTTTAGCTTGTTCGGTATTGAGATGAACTATAAGGTCCTTCTGAGATGGTATATGGTCCCCTCGCGCATTGCCAAGTTTGCGGGGTCACACTCCTCAGCGTGCTTTAGAGGCTGTTCTGAAGTAGGAAGCCACCTACACATATGGTGGTCCTGCCCAGTGGCACAGAATTTCTGGAAGGATATATTCGATTCACAAATCCCCCTAGACCCAACTTACGCCCTATTCAATAGAAAACCTGATTCCCTGAACGATAGGCAATTTAAGCTATTCATATATCTACTGACTGCAGCCAGACAAACTATAGCCAAGGCATGGAAGTCTCCCAACCTCCTCGCTATTGAAACTAAAAATAGAATGACCAGTTTCATGATTCATGCCAAAATCGAAGCAACAGACAAAGAAACAGAGCATAAGTTTGAACGCGCTTGGAAACCTTGGATAACTAAATATTTACCCCCAGAATTTGATATAAAAGTCTTACTTCCCTGGTAAGCACTGGTCATCCTGCTCCGGTCTCCCCGTGATGCCCGCGGGCCATTTCATTGAGCACCTCTCCCTCCTTACTCTCGTTACCACTTTTCTCCTTTCCTTTATTCTCTCTATCTCTCCTAATCCTGGATCCTTTATATTTATAACCAAAAGAGTTACTTGGGAAAGACAAAAGTTTATACCGAGTCAATACACTTAGGGTGCGTTTAAATTTCGGACTTGTATGTTTCATTCAAGCTTTAATGTGGATAACACAATCCCTCTATTGCTTATAATTGTGGAATGTGGTTGGCTTGCAGGTCTGAGGGCTATCATCACCCCCTTACCCCCCATCTTCTACCAGCTTCTTAAGCACCATACAACCCCAGGTCCATCCCAGACGCAAAATTGCTCCCAGAGGGGCGCCTGGGTTAGAACTGGGACGATTCCATATTGGGGTTCTTGACTCACTGTTAATTGACAACCGATATAGTCACATGCCTTCAAGCCAGCCATATCATACAGTGTATCTCTATCTTACAGAAGCCCATCGCACCTCATCCTTTACCTTTAACAAACGTTATTGGATCTTAGTTCTGACTCTTTCTGCGGAACTTATTGTATACATTTCTTCTTTCTTTGAAACTCTATTGCTTATGTACTCGATTGTAACCTACAATTTCAATCTCATGTAACTGGTGTACTAAACTTGTGTTTTTTCTTCTATAAAACAATAAACAATTTAAGCTAAAAAAAAAAAAAAAAAAATTGCACTAATTTTAAATTTCCATAAGCAATGGTATTGTTTGTGGTTTGTAAAGACACCTGTGTGAGTTTGGCTAAATATTTTTGTGATATGGACAGCAGCATGTGAAAGTGACCGAGAAAAAAAAATATTTACAAAACATAGAGATTTCACATTCTAGAATTCTTAAAAACAAAATAGATCATCAAATTTGCAACATGGTTGCCAGGACAATTTCTTTGAGAGAAAGATACATTTCTTCTCATCATGAAATGGATTTATTTGATAAAGTAATAATTGTACCATTAGAATGAATGGCTGAAACTTGCACTTGGCAAAATAACTCTCCTCTCTTCACTCCCAAAAAATGTGTGTAAAATAACTCTCATTTTAGTATTTACTAACTACTCAAGGAATTACTCCATGAGAGTTATTTTGAAAGTTGTTTTGTGTCTGAGCATGCTCAGTTGTGCTCAGCTGTGCTCTGTGCCTAGGAGTAAGGAGATGGGGAATTTATCTCTTCTCAGACTTTTTAAGATATTTGAGTGTAGAAATCACTTTTTCACACAGTTTAAAAGCAGATTATCTTTAAACAATATACTGCATATTTTAGTACAATTTAGGGGATCAGATCATGCTCTAAACATTATTTCTATTTGCACAACTCCAGGTCTGGACTGGAGTAAGGAGTTGGCCGTTATCTGTGACCTGGGAGCAATAGTGAATTCCATTTTGGCCGTTATTTACCGCCAGCGCTATTGTGAATACTGTTTTAGCGCTATTTACTGCGAATTGCAGTAATTTACTGCAAATCGCGTTAATTTTACCACAGATCACGGTAATTTTGCCGCCATTTTGCGGCAGCGCTATAGTAACTGACCCCCAAAAGTGTGCATACACAGAAACATAGAAACATAGAAAAGTGACGGCAGTAAAAGACTGAGTAGTCCATCGAGTCTTTTTTATTATTTTTTTTTTCTACATTAACCTTATTGTCTGACTATAGATTTATGTTTATCCCAAGTATGTTTGAAGCCATTTACTGTTAAAGCGGAGATCCGAGGTCAAAAAAAAAAAATAAAAGTTAGCAGCTACACATACTGTAGCTGCTGACTTTTAATAATAGGACACTTACCTGTCCTGGAGTCCAGCGACGTCGGCACCCGCCGCCGATCTTCGGATCGGGGGACGGGTGCAGCCGCCTCCATCGCGGGTAAGGGAACCCGGACGTGTAAGCAGTACAGCTTCACGCCGGGCACCTTACCGCGCATGCGCGATGGTCTGCCGCGCTCTGCTACTGGCCGGGCGGCCAGAAGCAGAGCGAGCAGGGAGGAGGGAGCCGGGCTGCTGACGTCAGCGGCCGCCGGCCAGAGCTCCCGGAAGTGTGGAAAAGGACACCTGTCTAAAGACAGGTGTCCTCTTCCCCCTCCCCCCGAAAGGTGCCAAATGTGACACCTGAGGGGGGTAGGAATCCAACCAGCGGAAGTTCCACTTTAGGGTGGAACTCCGCTTTAACTGTCTCACAACCTCTGTTGGTAGTTTATTCCAGGTAGAATACACAGGTAGGATAACATGTTGGGGAGCTTACTGGCTGTAGAAAAAAATGCCTGATGCCCAAAATAGAAGCTGTAAAAACATCCAATGTGTGGGAGGCCTAACTGCTACATTCACTCAAGTGTTTTGTCTAAGAAATTTAAGATTAAGGTCCTCAGTTAGATAGAAATATCTTATATTACAGAACACTGAGAGGGTTATCAGCTAAATTTTAATTCAAAGTGTTACTAAAGTCTTGTTTTTTTTTGTTAAAAATAACTACATATATATATATATATATATATATATATATATATATATATATATATAGTTGTGTTCATACGTTTACATACCCTGGCAGAATTTATGATTTCTTGGCCATTTTTCAGAGAATATGAATGATAACACAAAAAACATTTCTTTTACTTGAGGTTAGTGTTTGGCTGAAGCCATTTATTATCAGTCAACTGTGTTTACTCTTTTTAAATCATAATGACTACAGAAACTACCCCAATGACCCCGATCAAAAGTTTGCATACCTCAGTTCTTAATACCTTGTATTGCCCCCTTTAACATCAATGACAGCTTGAAGTCTTTTGTGGTATTTGTGGATGAGGGTCTTTATCTTCTCAGATGGTAAAGTTGCCCATTACACTTGGCAAAAAGCCTTCAGTTCCTGGAAAGTCTTGGGCTGTCTTGCATGAACTGCACATTTGAAATCTCCCCAGAGTGGCTCAATGATACTGAGATCAGGAGACTGAGATGGCCACCCCAAAACCTTCACTTTATTCTGCTGCAGCCAATGACAGCTCGACTTGGCCTTGTGTTTTGGATCATTGTCATGTTGGAATGTCCAAGTACGTCCCATGCGCAGCTTCCTGGCTGATGAATGCAAATGTAACTCCAGTATTTTTTGATAACATACTGCATTCATCTTGCCATCAATTTTGACCAAATTTCCTTTGCCTTTGTAGCTCACACATCCCCAAAACATCAGCTATCCACCTCTGTGTTTCACAGGCCTTGTTGACTCCTCTCCAAATGTAGGGTTTATGGTTGTGGCCAAAAAGCTAAATTTTGGTCTCATCGCTCCAAATGACTTTGTGCCAGAAGGTTTGAGGCTTGTCTCTGTGCTGTTTGGTGTATTGTAAGTGGGATACTTTGTGGCATTTGCGTAGTAATGGCTTTCTTCTGGCGACTGGACCATGCAGCCCATCTTTCTTCAAGTGCCTCCTAATTGTGCATCTTGAAACAGCCACACCACATGTTTTCAGAAAGTCCTGTATTTCACCTGAAGTTATTTGTGGGTTTTTCTTTGCATCCCGAACAAATTTTCCTGGCAGTTGTGGCCGAAATGCTAGTTGGTCTACCTGACCATGGTTTGGTTTCAACAGAACCCCTAATTTTCGACTTCCTGATTAGAGTATGAACACTGCTGATTGGCATTCTCAATTCCTTGGATATCTTTTTATATCCCTTTCCTGTTTTATACAGTTCAACTACCTTTTCCTGCAGATCCTTTGACAATTCTTTTGCTATCTCCCCATGACACAGAATCCAGAAACGTCAGTGCAGCACTGGATGAAAGATGCAAGGGTCTGTCAGGAGTCCAGAAACTCACTGACCTTTTATACACACACACACACACACACACACACACTAATTACAAGAAAACAGATCACAGGTGAGGATGGTTACCTTTGATAGTCATTCAAACCCCTTTGTGTCAACTTGTGTGCATGTTATCAGGCCAAATCACCAGGGTAGGTAAAGACCCTCATCCACAAATACCACAAAAGACTTCAAGCTGTCATTGATGTTAAAGGGGGCAATACAAGGTATTAAGAACTGGGGTATGTAAACTTTTGATCAGGGTCATTGGGGTAGTTTCTGTAGTCATTATGATTTAAAAAGAGTAAACACAGTTGATTGATAATAAATGGCTTCAGCCAAACACTAACCATGAGTGAAAGAAATGTTTTTGTGTTATCATTCATATTCTCTGAAAAATGGCCAAGAAATCATAAATCTGCCAGGTTATGTAAACTTATGAGCACATATATATATATATATATATATATATATATATATATATATATATAGTTATTTTTAACAAAAAAAAAAACAAGACTTTAGTATCACTTTGAATTAAAATTTAGCTGATAACCCTCTCAGTGTTCTGTAACATAAGATATTTCAGAAGATTCTATCTAACCGAGGGCCTTAATCTGTTTTTACAATTTTCTAATGTGGGAAAATTTCTTAGACAAAACACTTGAGTGAATGTGAGAGTACAATTATGCAGAAATTAGATTGAATCATTTGTCTGAATATATTTGCTTGATTGTATTATAAATACTTTGCAAAGTATAAGTCTTTTGTTCAGTCGTAACATCAGAAATAAAGGCAATGTTGTTGGATAAAGGCTACCTATAGTTGTAGTACAGTATGCTAAAAAACATGACAGGTTGGCCCCCAGACTTAACTTACTCCAGTGGGCCTCAAAGTCCCAGCCCATGTTACACGTTAAAGTATAACCATAGACAAAACTTTTTTAAAAAATGTTTTGGAGTAGAGATGGATTCGAACACCTGTTAAAGTGTCATTAAACCCAAATCATCCAAAACTGTCAATACATGCTATTTTACATTATGTTCATACTCACTCATCCACTAGAGCATTTTTTTCTGTAGACTGCAAAAAACTGGTTGATCCTGCTGTTTACTGTCCCCCCCCCCACTCCATTGTTCATGCCCTCCCTTTTCTTATCTGTGCAGCCAATACACTCACACATGTCAGCGTATACACAGTGGTAAATGGCACTTCCCCTCCCTCTCTCCTCCTCCATGTCCTCATACTTGCTAAACACTATGAGGGCAGGATATAGGATGGTGATTTATGGATGCTTCACCTCCCTGTTAGTCCCAGCATATACACTTTATAGACACAGGCTAGAGGGGCATGACACAGCCTGTAATTGACAAAACCTCCTCCAGATATCTTTATAGTTTGGACAAAGTGAGAGCTATTCTCTGTCAACTTCTGCTCCGCCTAAACCATGTTATTGTAAAAAAAAAAAAAAAACCTTTACTTTGAAATATAGATTTCTATGAAACTTTAAAACACTTTGTTGCTATTAATTATTTATTTTAATTATCTATTCCGAAAGCCTTTTTTTTCATGTTATGTGACCGTCAGAGTATCAATTAATGCTGTGCAAACACAGATTGATACATCAGCAAAGTACTAGAAACTCCTCTCTCAGGTCTTTCCTGTCCTCAGGTAAAGTACGGTAAAGTAATATAAACTAAAGATGTAGCGCAATGTCTTCAATATCATCAAAACGCCAAACAATGTTTACATGTGTTACAAAGGGCAGCTGTGTAGAGGTGGTCTAGAAAGGACGCATAGCCCAGGAGGGGGAAAAAAGCACATTTGACCTTGATTAACCATTAGGCCTCATGCACACTAGACGTTATGAAAAACGAGCTGTAAGCTAGTACTGACGCCAGGAAAAAAGCTGCGTTAAAAACGCGATTTTATCAGCATTTTGCATTGGCGTCAATGCGCGTTTTTGCGTGTTAGCTTTAAGTTGCGTTTCTCTGTCTCTATTCTAAATCAATTGATGATTTAAATAGAAGTTGCACCAGAAGTCGGATCATGATGATCCGACTTGCAGTGCGACTTGTGTGCTGAGGATCTTGAAGGGGAATTCCCGCAAAAATTAAAAAAAACTCGCCTAGGCAGGCCAGGAAAGGGGGTGGGGAGGAGTGAGCGCCCTCCCTCATGGACCATACCAGGCCGCATGCCCTCAACATTGGGGTGGGTGCTTTGGGGCAGGGAGGCCCTGTGCCCCACACCCCAAAGCACCTTGTCTCCATGTTGATGAGGACAAGGGCCTCTTCCCAACCACCCTTGCCAGTTGTTGTCAGAGTCTGTGGGTGGGGGCTTATTGGAATCTGGAAGCCCCCTTTAACAATGGGGCCACAAGATCCCGGCCCCCCACCCTATGTGAATGAGTATGGGGTACATTGTACCCCTACCCATTCACCTGAAATAAAGTATAAAAAAAACACACTACACAGGCTTTTAAAATATTTTATTAAATCAGCTCCAGCGTCTTCTCCCCTCTCTGGCTATTCTCCCTTTCCGGCGTCTTCTTTCTCCTGCTCTTTTGCAGAGGTGGGGGTCTTCTTTCTTCTGAGGGGTTTTCTATCTTCTGCTCTTTTGCCGCTGTCTTCTCCCTCTGTTCTTCCTCCCATGTTGACACTACACAATCTCCCGGACTAATGGGCTATCCGCGCTCTGCATTGACTTATATTGGCATGGGGCGGCGCCACCCGCTGAGCCTGACGTCATCCAGAGGTCCCGCCCCCTTATGACGTAATATAATGATTTGGCTCAGTTACCCAACCTTCATGTGTATAAAAACTGCCCATAGGGGAAGACAGGGCCTTCAAAGACTTGGCACCACAACCAATTCTTACCACTGGGCAGAACAGTGAAGTTGCCCATGTTTAGAAGTGGTTCTCAATGGATGCAGTGGCAATGGTGAGATAAGAATGCCACAACCATTCTGTCTCTAAATATTCCTCCCAGTCATCTATAACTTCCTCTTGAAAAGAGGATTGCTGTGACTGAGTCATGAAAGCTCACCAAAGAGGATCAAACCAGTCAGAGGTGATGTTAAGAGCTGATGCACCAGAATTTGTGCTTTAGGTATCAGTGGAGAAAGGAAGGAAGGAAGAAGCAGAGACCTAAAATCTAGTGATAACACCTTCCCCACCATTACTGAACACCTCTGCCAAAAAAATATCTGAACCCATGGAACACAGAGTCTAGTGGCAGATCGGCCCTCACATGAGATTGATGTAGGACTTTAAAGGAAACAATTCATAGGAGGTCATCACCACAGTCTGCAGACTCAATTGTGCACAAGGATTTAAAGCCACTGCGCCATTGAGGGATACCCCCTGCGCTTTACCTGACACACCATGGTGAGAAGTCCCATTACTCACAATTTAGAGTAGGACCAATTACTTAGTTCTGCTTAAATCTGATACCCCTTGGAGGGGAGTTTCTTTTGCCTACAATGAATATCAGGAACAGTTATTTGGTTCAGCTTCTTTAGGGACATTTAATTACCTTCAGTCAAAGGCATTTGTAGCCCTCGTCAGTGGCCTCTTAAAGAAACAGAAGGTGCACATCAAGACTGTGTCAGGACCTGTCCCTATTCCACTCTGTTCATGGGCGGTTTAAAAAAGCGGGGTACGTGATTGGATACACAGGTTGGAAGGGACTTAAGTCCACCCTCCAGGGATGAAGGACATAGCTGTGCCAGAGCAGGGTTGCGTGTAGGCTGCTGAGGGTTAAGGGACTGTGTAAAAACAAAACCAAGGCCCCAAAAATACAAAACAAATGACAGGCTGCAAAAGAGAGTAGGACAAACCCTCAAAAATTGTTCAAATATATTAGCAGTAAAAAGGTCAGTTTTCAGCTTGAAGGCATTTTACAAGATAATTGAGAGTTAGTGACTTGGGACAAAGAAAAGCAAATGTCCAAAGTAATAAATACATCACACAAGCTTTGGCTGTAATTCTCCTTTAATATCCTTCTCTACAATGCCTAGTGTGTTTGAGGCAGGACCTCTCACAGGTGGCAAAAAGTATGAACATTCATTTGGCTCACTTTATCTGTGGGTTAAATTGCCCAGTTGCTGCTACAGTTGTATTTGTATATTGGTGAAATCATCTTTTTTACCATTTATTTGCTATTATTTATCCATGGAGGAAATACAGATTTATGCTATAGGTGTGTCAGGGTACCACTAGGTCCAGTTATGGGGGGGGTCTGATGACTGTATACAGTAGGAGAGACCAACATTTCCAGTGGGTCATTCAGTGGAACATTCAGGGGTCATTGCTTCAATTAATTTTTTTCAGGCCCCAACTTTTTTGGCAAGTTTTCTGTAGTTATATATTTAGAATGCAGTTATTTTTGCATCGATTTATAGCGTTAGTGCAAATGCTGAAAAAAGGGTGATTTTCATGCCAGTTTTATAGACTTTTGCTATGATTGTCAGAGCAACAATTTATAATGGCAAACCAGAAGCTATGCAATTTTACATAGCAATTTGCATTCCATTGGCATCTGTGGTACAAGTGGAATGGCTCCAACCACCATTTTCCTGTCCAAAGAAATCAGTGTTTTCCAACTGTTAGTCAAAAAAATTAAAACCAGAAATGTTTTACTTTGTATGTCATTTAAAATATTTCTGAAATATATCTAAAAAGTGCATATTTGAAAGAACGAATGAAAAAAGTGTATAAGGGGGTACCTCACGCAGAAGCAGAAAATGCATGTGATCCCCTTTTACAGTCCATACCAGACCTTTTATCCAAGCATGCAGCCTTGCAAAGTAAGGAAGGGGCAGCATGTGGCCCCTCTTCCTGAATAATACCAGGCCACATGCTCTCAACATGGGGGTGGGCGTGAGTTGCAAAGCACCATGTCCTCATGTTGTGGAATACAAAGGCCTTATTCTTAAAACCCTTGCCTGGTGGTTGTGGGTTTCTGGGATGGGGGACTTATCAGGATCTGGAAGCTCCCTTTAATAATAAGTGGGCCCAAGATATGGCCCCCCAGCCCCATACATGAATGAGTAGGGGTATATCGTACCCCTACTCATTCACAAAAAAAGAGTTGTAGTATAAACAATAAAGACAGATAGGAGTGCATGCAGTGATACACAAGACTGGAAACAGGCTGGGACATTGTCAGGAACCACGAATCAGACAGAGACAAAAAAATGCAATAAAAAATAAATAAATAAAATGCAGTAAAAATCACACCTTTTAATATAGTGGTAAAAATGGTACAAATAGTAAATGCAGTCAAAACATAGCCAGGGTTTGGTAATAAAAAATGGGTAGTCAGCGCAAGCCAGTAAATCAGAAAGCCAGAGATCAGCATTGTTGGAGACAGCAAACAGGATCAGTAACCAGAAGGGACATCAGCCAGTCAAGTCTTTAACGGGAACACAGCAGAGAATCTTCAAATATGTTGGCCATGGAAGAAATGAACCAGGCAGTTTAAATAGCCAGAAGGGGCTGGCTGTTGAGTAGGAAATGATCACCAGGTGAGCCACTGTGAAACGATGAGTGCTGGCATTTAACCGACAGCTGAGCACTGAGAAGGGAGGGCTGAGCTCAGCCTTGACAGACATACTTGGAACACAAGGCTGGAAGCAGGCTGGGGCATACTGGGAACACACAACTGGAAGCAAGCAAGCTGGGACACACTGAAGACACTAGGGATGCTGGAGATCACTAGAGGCACATGAAAACACTAGCAGAGAACACAGGATGGCATGTGGATGCATTGCAACACTGAGCAACCTTCATGCTAGCCATTTAAGACAGTGCCCCCTCTGTGATTGGCTGGAAGGGGCAACTGCACACAGAGGGAAAGATCCAGGCACTGTATCATGGAACAGGTGAATGTGACAGTAGGCACTCGCTGGTCTTTTTAAGTAGATTTAGGCCCTTATTTAAAGTCTTACAGCTTGGTGGCTTTGATTTAACCCTATAGTCTCTCCACATCTACACATGTCTGACGTCTTCCATGACCCCCACCCGGGAGGCACTCCCACATGGTGCAGGAAATGGTCAGAGACTGCAGACATGATATAAGAGATTGTCAGAGACTGCAGACATGGTACAGGAGATGGTCAGAGACTGCAGACATGATAAAAGAGATGGTCAGAGACTGCAGACATGATACAAGAGATGGTCAGAGACTGCAGACATGATACAAGAGATGGTCAGAGACTGCAGACATAGTACAGGAGATGGTCAGAGACTGAGGACATGATACAAGAGATGGTCAGAGACTGCAGATATGATACAAGAGATGGTCAGAGACTGCAGACATAGTACAGGAGATGGTCAGAGACTGAGGACATGATACAAGAGATGGCCAGAGACTGAGGATATGATACAGGAGTGGTTATGCACAATGGGGGACACAGGGGTTGTTATGCACAGGGGGAGGGATGCAGGGGTAGTTATG
>BLSH010272176.1:136601-147861 GCA_018402905.1 Glandirana rugosa | reverse complement strand
GTTTACCGCACTTTGGTAATTTCTTGCTTAGAGTTGTTACTATGGGGACTACATCCAGCTCTCCAAATTTTTTTCTCTTTCTACTACCTTGCACAGATCTTTTCGCTGTATGTAACCAATTTTTTCTTGATGTAACCGCGTAAAATCTTCAACTCATCATATGTTGTTGTGGCACTTTTCATGATCTCTAACCATGAGTAAGGCATATTGTAATTTCTTCTGCTTGATTTGTCATTCCTATGCCATTATTGTAATTGACAACTAATCTGTATTACTTGAAAATACCAATAAAACCAGATTAAAAAAAAAAAAAAAAAATTGATTTAATAATTAAACTTAATTTGGATGATCTATATACCACGGTCACATGATAACCTGCAGAGCTTCTCCAGTGCCGAGAGTTCAGGTAGGAGGCCTGCAGCCTAAAGTGTTCCTACAACCTTTGTTGTTTGTTTTCTTTAGGTATGATATGGTATGATGGGTGTTATTGGGGTGTCTAATCTCATGCTTTATATAGGAACAAAATGATGTCTCTATCTCCCTTATCTATGATATTTTTTAATGAAGAAGAACTGGAATACATGCCGGTGTAGGCAAATGAACATTACCCAAGCTCAATTGCAGATTCAGCTTCTAGTTGCTGAGGACCGGTGCTCTGACTATAGTGCTCCCGCACGCACTATGGACCAGATCCATAATAACATCAAGCCTGCAACTCAGTGTAGTCCACAAAATCCAAACCTTTATTGGCTACATGTTAAAACATATTGGTAACAATCTAACACTTTTCGGCTGTGACAGCCTTCCTTATAGATATGAGGAAGTTGCCGGCTTGATGTTACTATGAACATGCTGGGGTAGGGTGTTTGACAATAATTAGGATAACTATCCCAAAAGTACAAATGTCTTTTAAGTCAGTTTTCTGTGCATTTTCAGGATAGTTTTTTCAAGACTCCAAATACTATGTAGTAAAGTGGAATTAAACTTGGCAAACAAAAAATCGCTAGTTTTCTCTAATACACTTTTTTTTGTCTGTCTGCTAGCAACATTTCTGTACACTGACTATGGCATATGCCAGTTCAATGCACAGTCCTGGATGATTTCATACACCTGCAAGATGCTGATAATGAAGAGGAGTGCCAAGACAAAGTAACTCCAACACACATACACAAGAGCTACTTCATCAGTGGTCACCTAAATATTTGCACATTATGGCAAATGCTGCTCGGCCACGCCTCAAAATAACTTGCTATACAGGTTAGCCATATGTGTCATATCCTATGACAGTCTTTAATCCATCCAATCTAATGATCCTGCTGATGATGATAAAACAGGAGAAGAATAATCATGCTGAGAAATCAGATGCCAGTGCTATCAGAAATAATGTCTATGGTAACCGTTATGTCTGTGATGGTAATTTAGCTATCATTAGTAGTATAAGCCAGGGGTTTAATTACCAGTCATGAACAACTCATGGTATTTCTCCCTCCAGTTTGCTTTTACCTCCACCACTCTTCATTAAGGATGGGCTCGGGTGTGTTCACAAGTGCACGTGCTCGGGCCCGCCAGAAAGAGAACCCGGCGCTGCACTAATCACAGGCAGGGAGACATTCCCCAATGTGCGGCTGCAGTGATTGGGGAAATGTCTCCCTGCCTGTGGTTAGCGCAGCGCCGGGTTCACTTCCTGGCGGGCTCGGGCACGTGCACTTGCGAACATGCCTGAGCCCATCCTTACTCTAAATGCGTGCTCCTACCAATATTTTTGCCATGCTCAATCTCCTCCTATGGAAAATTATTGTACTTTTTATGCTACTCTTGCCTCACGAAACTCATCTCAATCCACACCCTGACCATGCTACTATTTTACTTACATTAACACTGTCACCCCATCAGGTATTCTTAGTATAAGCCCTCCACCAGTTTCTCCCAGGCTGCTTTGTTTCATTGGATTCAATATGGATCCATACTGATTATATTCACTTTCCTTGCTACCTTTAAAGCCTCAAGCATAAATGGTATTGCCCCAAAGTAATTTATTCAACAGGCCTGCAGGTTACAATGATACAGGTACATCTGCATTTGATTTTGCACCTTTTCATATCCCTTTTGTTTGTCCAGAATTTTGTATTATTATATTTTCAAAATTGACACCATCTCATTTGTTGCTTATTGGACACATTACTGATATTGGTATTGTGAACATTGTTTATGACTTTTGTCTACTATTGTTGTTGCTGTTGTTGTCGTCGTACCTCAATCATAGAATTTAATAATGTTACTGCTGTTAATATTCATCTTTGAATTGAGCTCCACCTAGTGGTCAAATAGCACACTGCCCACATTCATACTGGGGAGTGTTCGACAACTGCAATGCCTCCATACACCCCATGAGTTTTCAGTCAGAAAAAGATGAAGAGGTGCATCTTGGGAAGCCCAGCCAACATCTTGAGATTACATGTGAAGAACAGCATCTTTTTTTACCCTTTGCGCACACCAACTTTGGTGAGCTTTGGACTTTGGATGCTCATACCCAACTTGTTACATCCACCAACAGCTCAGAGACTCTGTTTATTTGTTTCATTAAATTCCTAGTTATTCAGAGTCCCACCTCACCCTGTTTATCAATACATTTTTATGACTTTTACACACATTCTTATCCATTGAAAAAGGAGGCTAATGTGCAGGGATAACAGAATGATTGTTATTATTTTTATTATGATGTATTCAGTATTATTTCGAGGAAAGGTGCATGTAAAGTCTGGGACGTGATGGCTTTCTACCTACCTAATAACAATAAAAAAATTGAATATGTCCTGAGGAGTTGCCCTCTGCACTGGACAAAAGAAAGCACCATTCTCTGCTTGATAAAGTCATTTTTGTTAGCAATAAAATGCGATGCACTGGCACTTTGCAGGCTAAATTTCATCCCTGGCAAAATTCCAGTTTTACTGTCCGCTGGTGGATTATCCTATTTATGGATGCACACTAGACACGGTGGCGTATTGGAGTGATTTCTATTTTAACTAACAAAAAGATAAAAAAAAACTGAGATATTCAGAAGGTGTTAAATACATGATTGACTTAAGCCTACTTTTCATGGATTATCAGTATCTGCACTTTTGAGATCACGTGCATTAGGGCCAGTTCACACAGGAATGACACTAGAGTGCACAGGTTCGAACCCATGCATTCCCATGTGGTGTGTTTTGACACCTCTTTCATTTGAATGAGCTGTAAAGGTACTGGACTGTGCAAAAAGTAGTGCTTGCGCTACTTTTAAAAACTCACTGCACCAAATCGTAAGGTACTGCGGTATCATGTGATTTGATGCCCACAAACACACTGCATTTGTGATTAGGAATGGGCCAAACGGGCCCCTGTTCGGTTCGCACCAGAACTTTTGAACAGTTCGGACCTGAATAACGAACCCCATAAAAGTCAATAGGACCCGAACTTCAAAAATTAAAAGTGCCCATTTTGAAGGCTTATATGCAAGTAATTGTGCATACAATGGTTATAGGGGTCCGGGTCCTGCCCTGGGGGACATGTATCAATGAAAAAAAAGTTTGTGAAAAACATCATTTTTAAAGGAGCAGTGATTTTTGGATTTTTAAAGTGAAAGCATAAACATGAAAAATTCCTTCCAATATAGTGCCTGGGGGGGGTCTCCTTAGTCTACCTGTAAAGTGGCAGATCTGCACCATGTCTAGAATCTGCTGCAGCAATAATTGCATTTATAAAGCCAAAATGACATTTGCCCTGCAAGCTGCCATTATTTTCCTCAGCAACAGCTGGGGAGCCAGTGCGTATGATAAGGCCACAATGTAGTACACTGGGAACAAGATTAGAGATTTTTTTGGATAAGTTCTGGTGTCACTTTGACTTTGGATAGAAGTAACAGGTTCAGAAAAATTGGGCTTTGGGTGTCGGTGGTGCCTTCACACCATAACCCTATAGCTGTGCTCTTCATGAAGGCAAGAATTGGCCTTTCTGTAAAAAAAAAATTGCAATGATATGCACCTGTCAAACAGGTGCAGAAAAATTGGTCTTTGGGTGTCAGTAGCGCCTTCCCACCGTAACCCTGTAAAATCTGCTGCAGATGTGCTGAAAAAGGCCCAGACAGCTGAGCTTTGGGAAGTGGGCCGGGAGATAACAGCTGCAGAATTTGATGGAATAGGGTGGCTGCTCTCTATTCTTTCTTGATGTCGGCCTCCTTGGGGTTGTGCCGCCTCACCTTCAGTTTCCTCCTCTGCTCCATCTGGCACCAAGTTGCATCAATGATCTCATCATCATCATCTCCATCTCCTCCATCTCCATCATCATCATTACCACTGGAGACAACTTGGCAATACACTGCGGCTGGGGAAACATGAATGCCAATTTGTCATGTTCCTGTTGTCCTCAACCTCAAACCAACATCTGAATCCAGTAATGGCTGGGCATCATCAAGGTGCAAGTGGCTGAAGCTGTGGTCAAATAACTCAGCTGACTCCTCCATGGCTGATGTTGGGGCTATGGCAGGAATAGATGTGGACAAGAAGACAGGTTTATCCACTCTGGCAAGTGCAGGGGACTGTACACTTGTCTCTGCCTGCATGACAGAGGATGAGGAGGATGTGGAAGGTTTAGTAAGCCAGTCCACCACCTCCTCTGCATGCTGTGGTTGGAAAGCATGGGCAAACTCGCTAAACAGAGGAAATAATGCCCTGCCTGAGGACTAACCACCATGTCCACGTTTGCTGTGGACACATTTGTTGCCTACCCCCTTGCAGTGCCAAGGGAACGTCTGCCTCTCCTTGTTGTGTTGTCCTCCCAGACATTATTGGAAGGGAGGGGGTGGTGATTATTAGCAAATGTAAAGAAGAAGTGGAAATCTGTACATAGATACACTTTAATCAATATAAAGTGGTGTTTGGTGCACTTTAATTTAAGTACTCACACTACACAGACACACTCCAGGGATACACTATAATATACTGCAATATAATGGCGTTAAACTGGCAGTAACGCACACAGAAGTAAATGGTGTTAAACTAGCAGTAACGCACAAAACTATATGGCGTTAAACTGGCAGTAACACACATAGAACTATATGGCGTTAAACTGGCAGTAACACACACAGAACTATATGGCGTTAAACTGGCAGTAACACACACAGAAGTAAATGACGTTAAACTGGCAGTAACACACACAGAAGTAAATGGCGTTAAACTGGCAGTAACACACACAGAAGTAAATGACGTTAAACTTGCAGTAACGCCATCAAATATACGGTGTTCAACTGTCACTACACTGACACTATATGAACTGTCCCTACTCTAACTATACACTAATGTAAAGATAAGTGACACGGTCTCACTACGTTACACTGAAACTATTTGAGCTGTCCCTACTCTAGCTGCACACTATGCAAAGCTGAATGATGATCCTCCTCACTACACTCACACTATCCCTAGACTGCACTGACAATTGAAGCACAATAGCACAGTATAGCACACTAACTAATAGCACTGAACAGAGCCCTGTTCTATCTCTCTCCAGCCGAAATCACCCTGAAAATGGCTGCCATTGAAAGAATACTTTTATACTGTGGGGCGGGAATGAGCCATGATTGGATAAAGTCATGAGGACAGTGTCCAATCATGACTCTGACAGTGCTCTGTGCCCTGATTGGCTGAAACGTTCAATGCTTCAGCCGATCAGGGCTTGCAATGCATTGTTCAGTGCCATATTGCATTTTGGTCGGTTCGGGGGGGCGAACAAACAGTCTAACATCCCGTTTGTTCGGATGTTCGCCGAACGACTGAACAGCGAAAGTTCGGCCCGAACTTATGCTCGGGCCGAATTGTTCGCCCATCCCTATTTGTGATCTGCATTTGGGGTGCCATTCACAATACATTGGCACCCGCTTGCAGATGGCTAGGGCAGTGCATTCAAATGTGTTGTGAGAAACATGTACAGAATGCACCTTTCTCGCACTGCGTTCTGGTGTAAACCGTCCCGGAGACAGCTTTCTGTGCATGACTTTCCATTATCAAAAATTCATAACGGGTGCCTCTATAATATTTGTAGCTATGATGTTTGGATGATTTACACAGCCTAAGGAATATCATTTAATCCAATGTATGAAATAATACTCTATCCAGTGTTTAACCGGAAAAGGAAAAATTAAACTTGGACCGGCATATCCACACAATAGAAAATATATTCACTTATAATGTCAGCCTGGTAGCCTGACGAAGCATATAATGGTTTTTGATAGTCATGGTTATACTTATCTAAAAACCTTTATTATGTGTCTACTTGGTGGACATCAATGGATGAAGATATGCTAAGAATTGTGTGTCTTGCCATTGTGGTTGCTTATATAAAACCTTAGGTTTAACTTTGATCACATATTGCTTTTTTTCTTTGTTGTGATCCAATAAACATTTTCATTTTTGTCCCATGATGCATGTTATATTTTTAAGTATGGTATACAACAATGTGATTTATTCTTTTGAGGATTGAAATATTTGTGTCTGGTCCTATAAGGGATTTAATCTTGCCTCCCATATTCAATACTCTTTAACCTACTTATCCCTCTCTAAACAGATCTCAATTCAAACCCCAACCATGTTACCTTTCCCTACCTCAAGGCCTGTCCAAGACATCTCCCTACTCTTTATGTAGCACCCTCTAGTGTACGCTAGAAGTAGTGTTAGAGTTTAGAGTAGGTACCTTTAGTTTAGCTCAGGGCTAAGCCTGAGCTATGGAATCTGTGTCAGTGAAGTTCAGGGCTGGATGATTCATCCTGACAGCTCCCCTGTTTCTGGGGCGTTGGAGAATGTTCTAGCGTTTGTGGGTGGAGGTTAGGAGGAGCTGGCTTGAATATTTATGGATCCTCAGCCAATCCCCAAATCTTGGCTGAAAGGGAGCTGAGACCACTCTATAAATAGACATGGGCCAGGCCAGGAAGGAGTTGGGTGGAAGATGGAGATACAGTGCTGAGGAGGCTGTTGGTGGCCCTCAGAGGTTCGAGGGGGGGGGGGTGTCCTGCCTTGGGCTGGGGCTTGGGAGCTGGAAGGATCCTGCCACAACACACAGAAGGAAGCTCTTCCTGAAGGCACAGGAGCAAGAGAGGACAGTCTGAGCACATTAGCACTGCTGGGGAGTAACAAGGGGGGAGACTTCCACATGCAGCCAGTCTCCCTGAAGACAGCAGCGTGCTTCAGTCTTCATCCTTCCATGGGAGATCTCCTGAGAGTCAGCCGGGTGGGCTGGTGAGAGTCAGCTGGATGGACTGGTGAAGAGTCAGTCTGGTGGACTGGTGTGGAGATTTAGCCTGGAGAGCTAGTGAAAGGGGCAGCTACAGTGGGGTGGGCAGTGCCTGAAGAGATGGTGCTGGGATCAGTAGCCACAGAAGAGAAGTACAAGCTGTTCACTGTATTTTTGCTACACAACAAGGGGCTACAAGTTTCTGCCTGTAAAGGGCTATTGCTAAATCTAACTGAGCCTGTTAGATCAACTAACAGTGAATCAGCTGGAGCCAGCAAGCAAGTGTGTGTAGGAGGAAAGTAAAGGAGACTGCATATAGGCTGTATATAGGAAGGTATCCCTGAAGTTGTTGCTGAAGTTTTGCTAAAGTCAAGTGGGCATCCCATAACCTTGCATCCCTATCCAAGTTATAACTCCTAATAAATAACAAAAACAAAGTCACGGACTGTTCTCTGACTATGGGTGCTTGTGAAAATTTGGTGTGCCTGGCAGAGCAGAAGTGTGGGATCCAGTTCAGCAGCAGTCCCTATGGGGGTATGCTACATTTACAACACCTCATAAATAAACCCAGCTAAGACAACCTCTCTTAGATTCAGCAGCACACCATAAACCTACCTGTACATTCGTGCTTTGTGTATTTTGTTGACAATACACAATACATCCCTGTCTATGTTTTGTAAAGAGTCCCTCAACATTAAAAATTAATTTTATAAAAGTATGCCTCTTTTCAGCAGCGGCAGTCGGTCAATAAGGGGCGCCGCCTCCCCCCGCTGACGAAGAAGAAAAGAAAAAAAAAGTCAGCCCGACCCCCTAAAGGAGGTGCCGGCATATTGACTTTTTTTTCTCCTGACAGCAAGTAGTGAGCCTATTGGTCAGTCATAAAAGACTATGTATGTGCACTGAACAGGCGCACATACATAGTCTAATTGGCTGCCCTGAGCCAGTGACTGACTGTCATTGGATGCGGTGGGCGGGGGTGGGACTGTGGCGGACATGCTGGTTGTGTGATTACTCGCGCACGTGCAGCACTCTGCCTGGTTTCCAGTCCCGCGCAGACCATCCAAGAGTCAGACTCGAACTGATGTGTGTGCACCTGCTGCCTGCCAGAATAGTGTGCCAGTGCCACTGCTAACGCCAGGCCCAGCCGACTCAGCCAGCAGCAGCCAGCCAGAGAGTGCCACTGCCAGACAGACAGCAGCCAGCCAGTGAGCCAGGACAGACCCTGGAGTGGGTCACGTGGGTGTGAGGTTGTGAGCGGGGTCCGGGGTACAACAGGTCAGGTACAGATAGTACAGTGTGGGGGGAGGGGGTGCAGGTGAGCTCAGCCATGGCCCCACGGGGTGTCCGGTCCACCAAATTTGTCATCATCAACTACCATCCCATGTACAATGGTCTCACCCCTCCTGCTGCAATATGCGCAGTCTCACCCCTTCTGCTGCAGTATGCACAGTCTCACACCTCCTGCTGCAGTATGCACAGTCTCACCCCTCCAGCTGCAGCATGCGCAGTCTCAAGGAGGGGTGGGGATGCGCATGCTGCAGCAGGAGGGGTGAGACTTTGCATACTGCAGCAGGAGGAGTGAGACTGCGCATACTGCAGCAGGAGGGGTGAGGCTGCGCATGCTGCAGCAGGAGGGGTGAGACTGTGCATACTGCAGCAGAATTCTGCAAATTTGCTGTGGTGTACTGCCAAAAAATACCTGTGTACTGGCTCCCTGTGTACTGCTTACAATACCTGTGTAATGGCTCCCTGTGTACTGACTACAATACCTGTGCACTGGCTCCCTGTGGACTGCCCACAATACCTGTGTACTGGCTACAATACCTGTGTACTGGCTCCCTGTGTACTGCCTACAATACCTGTGTACTGGCTACAATACCTGTGTACTGGCTGCATGCTGTGTTACTGGTTGCAATATACCCCACCTGTGATGCTGAACTGTATACTGTGTCCTGTAATACTGAGCTGTATACTCCTGACACAATATGTGGACTACAGGGGACAGAGTGGGTGGATTCTATAAGGGGTGGGGCTTATGAGAAGCAGGAGGGGTCAACGAGTAAGGGCGGGGCCTGACACCCCCTCCCCCCATCCTAAAAATTCACCAGCCACCACTGCTTTTCAGAGAGTGCTTGTTGTAACAACTTAGATTTGAAAAATGATGTTATGGTCAGCACAACTGATATTTTAGAAGGGAAATCTCAGCACCAGAATGTCAGACAGAATGATTTAGATGGACATTCAGTTAAAGTTTCTAGCATTAAATTCAGAACCTAACTTGTGCTAGACAAAGCTAACAACTATTTTTCTATACAGTGCATCAAGTTAACTGTATCTTCTGTAATAACACTTCTGTGAGGAATGCATTTCATCCTCTTTTATATGCACAAGAATGTGAGCAGCTGTGGGTGTCATATGAATCTATTTAAAATAATATGTTTAATGGTCAGATATCTTTTACATCACTTAGCATCTGAGTTAAAAGTCATTCATTCGCTTATCTTGTGACTTGTAGAGACTGATAAATGAGATTAAAGACAAAAAAAGTGAAGTTTTTTAATGTCTATTTTTCTAGTTGTTGCTGAAGTTAGATTTAAAACATTTGCGTATTTGGTTCAGTGCACAAGTAGCTCTAGAAGAGGAAAACATTTTTTTGGATGTGATGGGGAACATTATAACTATGAAAAACTATAATATAGAAGGTAACTGTAGGACTCCTACACTACAGACTACAGAATACATTAAGCAACGGACACTATTCTGTACTCCTACTTCGGAACCTTTCGGCTGCCTCTCATGCGGTTGACCACCCTCTCCTCCTCAAAAAACTGTACTCCCTTGGTCTCTGTGTCTGTGCTCTTCAGTGGCTCTCATTCTTCCTATCCCAACGCACCTTCAGTGTCACTTACAATTCTACTTCCTCCACTCTTCTTCCCTTCTCTGTCGGGGTCCCCCAAGGCTCTGTTCTTGGACCTCTCTCATTTTCAATCTGCACCTCTTCCCTGGGTCAGCTGATAGCCTCCAATGGCTTTCAATATAATTTCTACGCTAACGACACCTAAATCTATCTCTCCACGCCTCAGCTCACGCATCACTAACTTACTAACAGACATATCTGTCTGGATACAGGTAAAAGTCCGCGCACACTAGAGCTTATGTAAAATTGATTCCTTAAAAGGTGGTAAAAATAATGTAAAAAGTCTAGCACAGGCTGCTCGCAAACAACAACCGATCCAATTGTTCCAACAGAAATAAAAGATATATTGCAGCGCCCAAATATCATATGTTAATATCAAAGGAAAAAATGTTCACAAGAAATAAAGTTCAAACAAAGGAAAAATTCACTCTATAAGAGATGAATCCCAATATTCATGAATCCAAATGTGTCAAAAGCATCTTATCTGCGAAGGAACACTCAAGCCCGCAGGGTATTCTGATAAATCCGATAAATGATAATGGATGTGAGCTTACCAGAATCCCATAGGCAATGCGCAGGTATCAAGATGAATCTGTGAGGTGAATTATCTGTTGTCATCAGGGTCCAATGAAGGGTGTGCAGGTCACAGATATCCAGGGAAAGATGGTCTGGAACTGTCAGGTATCATCCGTCAGTGGGAGCCCAAGGTAAAGGAGAGACAAGAACGATCTCTATCCAGGTAGATGTTTCCAACTTCTCCAAAACGGTACTCTCAGATGGTGTTGATGTATATCATATTGCAGTAGGTAAAGAAAAAACCGCAATAGTGTGGGCCCCAGATGACGGCTATTGGAGCCGAAGCGCGTCGGGTTTCCATGCCCCCCCGTCACGATTTTTTTATTGAGAGCTCTTTTTAATTCATATATATTGTGAGTATAATTCATTTATTGGAATAAATTATCAATACACAGTATTACACTATTGCGGTTTTTTCTTTACCTACTGCAATATGATATACATCAACACCATCTGAGAGTACCGTTTTGGAGAAGTTGGAAACATCTACCTGGATAGAGATCGTTCTTG
>BLSH010272176.1:41182-63427 GCA_018402905.1 Glandirana rugosa | reverse complement strand
TCTGATTGTGGACTAGGTAGAGATTACTACTACTACTGCTTTTAGGGACAGATTGCAGATCTAATAACATATCATCCTGCATTACAGAACAATCTGACTGGACTAGGTAGAGTCTACTGCTTAGAGGGACAGATTATTATTCTAAAATCATCTCCTAGTTCTATAGGGTCAGGTTCCTGCTGTTGCTGTAAGGGACAGATTATTGTTCTAAAATCATCGCCTACTCCTATAGGGTCAGGTTCCTGCTGTTGCTGTAAGGGACAGATTATTGTTCTAAAATAATCGCCTACTCCTATAGGGTCAGGTTCCTGCTGTTGCTGTAAGGGACAGATTATTGTTCTAAAATCATTGCCTACTCCTATAGGGTCAGGTTCCTGCTGTTGCTGTAAGGGACATATTATTGTTCTAAAATCATCGCCTACTCCTATAGGGTCAGGTTCCTGCTGTTGCTGTAAGGGACAGATTATTGATCGGCCTCACACAGCCATTGGTATACTTGTTTTTTTGAATATGCCTCAATATTTTGGGGGCTACCCCAATTAGAAAAAAAAAAAAAAACAAAGCAACAAAAAGTGTTGGCTACCTCCTCCTCCTCCTCCACCACCACCACTTCCACCTACACTGCCACGGTCACGGCCTAGTCAACCTCTAGGCTCCTACTCCACATCCACCCCCCCCTTCCCATTTTTATTTTTTATTTTTTTTATTTGATTTTAAGTTATTTTCCCTATCCCCATTTTTTTGTAGGGCACTTGTCCTACTCTTACCCTACTCTTACCCCCATTTTACTTTCTACAGCCCTCTAGCACTTGCCAGGAATTTTTTACAGCCATTTTTGTGCCGAAAAGTTCGGGTCCCCATTGACTTCGGGGGTCAAGTTCGGTACCAAACCCAAACCTTTTCGCGAAGTTAGGCCGGACTCGCTGAACCCGAACATCCAGGTGTTCGCTCAACTCTAATCAGGATGGGATGGTGACCCACCGCTAGAGGGGCTAGTGCTTTCAGTAGACTTACAAAAAGCATTTGATTTGGTCAAATGGCCCTATCTCTTTGAAGTCTTGGGGTGGTGGGGGTTTGGTCCCAGAATCCTCCAGACTGTTAAAGCCCTGTACTCCAAACCTAGAGCTTATATTAAGCTACACAATTATCTCTCAGACCCATTCTCAATCCATAGAGGCACGAGGCAGGGTTGCCCCCTGTCACCACTGATATTTGCCATAACTATTGAGACCTTAGCTATTGCTATTAGGGAACACACTGAGATAAGGGGGGTGAGATGTGGCCCTCACACGTACAAATGTGCTTTATTTGCAGACGATCTGATACTATTTGTCTCCTCCCCCCTCGTCTCAGTCACAAGCTTTCTTCACCTGTTACAGGAGTTCAGTAAGGCCTCGGGTTTAAATGTTAACTTGGCCAAATCAGTTTCCCTTAATATTAATCTTCCTGAAACGGTTGTCCAACAGCTTAAGTACCGATTCCACTTTGCTTGGCAATCAGACCACATCCCCTACTTGGGCGTTCAGCTAGCTTCCAGTGTTGACCGTCTATTAAAAAAGCTAAAGGAAGATCTTACCAACTGGGGGAAGTTAGGCCTTTCTTGGTTAGGAAGAGTGAACTCGATCAAAATGACCCTCCTACCTAGGATCCTCTATTTTTTCAGATCCCTTCCTATCCCGATCCAAAAATCACATTTGCATAATCTGCAATCTCAAATCAAAAAATTCATATGGGGCAACAAGGGCTATAGGTGTGCGGCGGAAGTTCTCTTCAGAACGACGAAACCAGGGAGGGCTAGGGGTTCCTAACTTATGGAAGTACTATCAGGCAGCACAACTGGCATAGTTTTCCATCATCCACGCGCAATCCAATAGACCAGACTAGGTCACGATTGAGAGACAGGCGGTCCCACTTAATACTCTGGATTACCTGGTATGGGCTCCCCCCCAAATCCAGACCCTCGACCCTATCCCCTACGCTCTCCCACTCATTAAGACTCTTCAACTCGCTAATTAAGTCATCCAACCTGGCCTCCCCCATCTATCCCCTGCAGCATGTCTTTAACAACCCCCCTTTGATAGACTTCCGGTTCCGGCGCCTGATGGGAAGGAGGTGAGCAGAGACAGCTCCCGCCACACTCTCCCCTAAGCCTGCCCTAGAGACCAGTAAACACTACGGGGTACCCCCATGGACCGTTTCGTGGAGCGCTCCTACGCCCGGGCAGTTTCCTCCACACTCCCTGGGACGGGAGACGCGGCCGTGAGTGCAGCCAATATGGCGGCCGCTCCAGGCACTCCGAGCACCATCCAGCCTTCAGAGCAGCTGTCCCCGATCACCACGTCCCTGGACACAAACCCGGCCGCTCCTGCTAACATAGCACAGGCGGTGGTCGGCCTCCTAGCACCCACCCTTACAGCTACGGTAGATACGTCGGTGCAAAGGGGCCTAGAGCAGCTACACATGGAGCTGCAGGCACAGGGACAGAGGATCACACAGGCAGAGGAGCAGGTCTCCACGCTGGAGGATGAATCTGCTGCTGCCACGCTTGCTCGCCTCTCTGCTTCAAATAGAGACATATGGGACAAACTGGACGATTTAGAAAATCGCTCGCGAAGGAACAATTTAAGGATCATTGGACTTCCAGAATCAGTGTCTAATGCACAACTCCTGGCTTTTTGTTCCAAAACTATCCCTGAACAGCTGGGGCTACGGATACCATGTACGGTTGAACGTGCACACCGCATCGGCCAATATGCTGAAAATCGCACCAAACCTCGCCATGTCATTGTCCGCTACCTGAATTATGCTGACAAAAATGCGATCATCCAAAGATTCCGCAGATCTCGCTCACTGTCGGTGGACGGTGCGAAACTCCTGCTGTTCGTGGACTATTCTATTGAAGTGATGAAACAACGCAAGGCCTATTCTGCAGTCTGCACCACTCTGCACGATCAACAGATTAGGTTCACTTTGGCTTACCCAGCGATGCTACATATTCACCTGCAATCCGGAGAACACCTCACCTTCCACACCCCTGAGGAGGCAGACTGCTACCTTAACAATTCCCTTGACCTGGAAATGGAACACTCTGCCAACACAAACGGATCAGATCCATCAATGGATGCCCCACAACAACGAACTCCGACTAAGCCGCCCTACAAACGTAGCCGAGTAACTCCCCGGGAAGATCACCCTGGAATCCGCTGAAGAATCCATGAACGGACACGGTTGGACCACCTTAATGTGGGGAAGTATACTCTCCCCATCTTTTGAATACTGTGTCCCTTTAATCACTGCCTATCTTGTTCGTCCTTCGCCCCTTTGTTCCCATATGAACACTAAGTGCCTTACTTAGGACTCATAGAGGAGGCCACAGGCCTTTCCGTTTATGGGACGGTCCCCCCCGTGATCTAGTTCTAATGACTCTGTTTCTACCACCTTTTCTAACATTTTGCTTCTTTGATGTTATTAGCTTTTTTATTGATGAACCCTATGTGTGCGACCGGCCTCCTTTTCCCCCCTGGGGATGACCCGAGAGGGTCCCTGCCCTATACCAGCTCCCTATATTAAGTGGGTCCCTACCGAACCCAGGCATCCACCCTCTCCCCCCCGCCCTATACCACACCCCGGCCTGGCTCTCCCCCCCTTATCTGCCCCCCTCCCCCCGGAGTGGGATACCTGCCCCAAGGGGGATGAGGGGGCTGGCTGTTTTCCTGTTCTATGTGTTAGTTGGTTCCCATGGTGAAAAAAGGGAAGTCACCCATTGATGACTGTTGTTCCCCATACCCTATCCCCTCCCTATCTCGTGTGCAGCGACATGTTTGCCGTTCGGCGCTCATTTTTATCTGTGTAATTTGTTAATCCTCAGGTGACATGCGGTCTTCTGGTGGACCCCGGATGGATAGCGACCGGGCTCTTTCACACCCGTCTTTATGACTACCATCTAGTATCCCACTTTTCTCGCAGTTATGGCAACGTGTCCAGATGGGGTCACCTGAAAATTGTATCCTGGAATGTCAAGGGGCTTCGCTCTCCAGGTAAGCGAATGATGGTTCTTAGTCATTTGAAGCGCCTGAGGGCAGATGTGGCTCTCCTGCAAGAGACCCACCTGTCAGCAGACGACCTTCCTCGTTTGCGCAAACTTTGGGTCGGTGAGGTTCATGGGTCTTCGGCGATAGGCCGCAAGGCTGGAGTTGCTGTTCTACTGCACAAGAACCTCAGACATGCAATTCAGAAGGTCCACACCGACTCGACTGGCCACAAAATCACACTCCAAATCACCTTAGCTTCTAAAGAAATAGCCATTACCAACATATACGCCCCCAATTCTCCTGACACTACTTTTTTCAGGATCTGGTCTCATGGATAATGACTATCCCTGACACCCTCCACTTGGTGGGAGGGGATTTTAATTCAGTCATGTCATTATCGGAAGATAGATCCTGCGTACGACCAAACACGACACATATAGCTCAGGGGGGGACGTCATAGCCACCTCTCTTGGCCCAAACGACAGACTCCATTAAATTTGTTGACCACTGGCGACTAACTCACCCCACTGACCGCGATTACACTTTTTTCTCACCGCCCCATCAGTCCTTTTCCCGAACCGATTACCTTTTCACATCTCCGGCCCTGACATAAATGGCTCGCAATCCTGAAATCCACTACGCTAAAATATCAGACCATAGTCCAATTTCAATACATCTGACTCACACTAAGCCTTCATCTACACCACCCGCTTGGCGCTTCCCATCGTACCTGGCAGACAAAGATGACTTTTGCCACATGCTGTATACATCATGTGCAGAATACGCCTCCACCAATGGAGCGCATATCACTGACCCGAATCTCTTCTGGGATGCAGGCAAAGCATTTCTGAGGGGCAAAATCACCTCCTACACTGCTCAATACAAAAGACATGCTAGACAGCAATACACTCAGGCTAGCGAGGCCCTACGGGACGCTCACTGGTGCCTCTCACTAAGTAGGACGACTGATAATTTTCAAACCTGGCAAAAAGCCAAGCATGACTTTGACCTCTGGGCAGAACAACAAGAGGCTACCAAGACGGCTTACTCTGCTGTTCACTTTCACAGATTTGGCAATAAAGCGGGTAAGCTATTGGCTAAATTATGCTCTGGCCCTAGGTGCCCAATCTACATATCTACCTTGAAAGACAGTGCGGGCAAAGTCATCACATCACCCTCTGCCATTAGTAAGACTCTCACTGACTATTACCTCTACCCAGACTTGACTCTTTACATCTTGAAACCCTTAACGCTCCTATCTCCATTGAAGACATTCAAACAAACATCAGATCTTTATCCTCAGCCAAAGCCCCAGGACCAGATGGATATACAGTTGAATTCTATAAGGCCACCAAAGACTTTATTCCTGACACACTTAAGCATGTTTTTACTGCAATGTGGGAGGGAGGACCTTATCTTCCTACAGGCACACAGGCACACATTAAACTAATCCCTAAACCAGGAAAGGACCCCCTACACCCTGGCTCCTACCGTCCGATCTCATTGATTAACGCGGATGTTAAAATCTTATCCAAAATAATTGCCTCTAGACTGGCCAAGCTTCTTCCATCCATTCTTCACCCGGCCCAAGTGGGCTTTGTACTGGGATGCTCTGCCACCCTGAACATTAGGAAGGTCCTGCTTGCGTTGGAATACGCTAAATCCCATCCAGACCAGGACGTAGTTATCATCTCGCTTGATGCTGAAAAAGCATTTGATAACATCAGCTTCTCCTGGCTGTTCAGGGTGATGGAGGCTCTGGGGTTTTCTGGCCCAATTGTCAGGTTTATACAACAAATGTATGCATCCCCCTCAGCAAGACTGGTCACACCAGATTTTGTCTCTGACATGATCCCTTTGACGAAAGGGACACGACAAGGTTGCCCCTTGTCTCCTTTACTTTTTAACTTGGCTATTGTGCCTTTATCTCGTCTGCTCAACTCTCCTAAAGGCGTTAGTGGCATCTCAGTAGGCAACTGTACTTTACGTTCCGCCTTATTCGCGGATGACATATTACTGTTCTCCACAAACCCCCAATGAGACTTCACTAACCTCAAAGATATTTTTGCGGCCTTTAGACTAAGTTCAGGGTTCAGAATCAACTTCAGCAAAAGACAAATACTAGCACAAAAGCCTCGGCTATCTGACAAGTGAAAATCGGCTTCTCCATTTGCTCTAGCCCACCATCATATCACTTACCTAGGCATCCACATAGGACGTAAAACCAATTATTCACCTCTTATAGCAAAAATTGTAAAGGAGTTGGAAACATGGACAGCCCTTCCCCTCTCGCTCTTCGGGAGATGCCACTTTAAAATGGCGTCATTTGCCCGATTGCTTTATCCCCTACAAACGATACCCCTCCTGCTTAAGCATTTGGATGTGCAAAAAATCCACAAGGCACTTTTGTCCTTCCTATGGCTTGGTAAAAAAACACAAATTGCTTTGCATAAATTATGTCTTCCCAGGGAGGAAGGAGGTGCAGGACTGCCCAATATACGATTTTACAATCTACCGTGCCTACTTAGACAGGGGCTTTACTGGCTGACCTGTAAATCTAGATATTCTAATAATACGCTTGAGGGTGCCCTGGCCTCCCCATACTCGCTCCCAGCTATTCTTCATTTGAAACTTACTGCATTACCGCAGCACCTTAAAACATGTGTTCTGATTAAGGACATGGTCATTGCCTGGAGGGAGGTACGGAGGCTAACTGGGCTCCCCTCAAATATATCGAGTCATTAGTCTATACAAGGTAACCCAATGTTTCTGCCATCCACCATGCACAGTATTTTCAATTATTGGAATGCACAAGGCTTAACAAAGGTAACTTCTATGTATCACGATACGACTGCTTTAAGCCCTTTCAGAGTCTCGCAGAAGAATTTTCTCTACCGCCCTCTCATGCTTTTCACTATCATCAGCTAGTAGACTCCCTCCGCTCTTGCTATCACCGGGGGTCTAATCCCCTCCAGCAGTCATTTGTAGATGCAGTTATTGCACGGGACTCCTATTCCACATCAGAACTTTACTCCCACCTCATTGCTCACCAGTCAGCTAAATACAAGCTCGCTCCATTTCGCAAGTGGTCAACCATACTTAACGACGATGAACTGTCTAAAAAAATTCTTGAAGGCTACTGTCGCATTAGCAAACTTACCATCTCTGAGACTTGACGCGAAACAGTTTAAAATCATACACAGAACCTATTACCCATATCACCACAATAAAGACAATCCTGCCCATGCACACTGTCCCTGGTGTTCTGTGCAACGTCCTACTTTACTCCACCGCCTCTAGGACTGCTAGCATGTTAGTGCCTACTGGGACTCCATACTAGCCTACATAAGGCAAATCAATCACGACAAGGTCCCTAAAACCCCACTAATGTGCCTCTTTGGGTGTGATCCCTCCTAGTCATCCTCAGGAGTAGATGCAACTAATCTTTCACGATTGACCAAGCTGTTCCTCCTAGTCGTCCGGAGGACCATCATGTTACAGTGGATTCAACCTAACCCTCCCAAACTTGCACAGGCGAAACAGACAATTCTATAACTTTTCCACCTTGAGAGACTTGACACCATTGTCCTTAACTTTAAATCTACAGATAAATTTTTTGCAAAATGGTGTAAGTACATGGAAACCACTTTTATGCAGGAAGACCTTCAAAAATGCATGCAGCCATTCCGCTTCACGGAGTAGTACTTGACACGAGATATTGCTAACAAGTTGGGTAGGCTCAAAATCCTCAGTGGCTCCTATCCACCAGGCCTCCCCTTGTCTCAGAACTAAGACCCTCTCTTGGACATACCCTTGACAGACAATATTAGAAAGCCTATAAAGGTTCCTCTGGCAGTATTTCACCTGAGCGCTTATACATGTCCTTTACTCTTAGCTATGCTATAGTTTGATCTTGCCAACTGTTGCACATAAGCGCTTGAGACAGCTATAGAATCATGAACAAGGTGTAGAACTCAAAGTTAATAGCAAGTGGTTTATTCTAAAAAAGACATAACACCTTGAATAAAAACCTATAAAATCACAGCTGAACGCTTGATTGTCTTGAATGCAAAAAATTGGGAAACAATTGTGATGAGGGACTTGTGGGGTCTACACATGAATGGCCCAAATTGAAAGGCTGGGAATTGGACTTGCATGTGTGTAGGCTGAGAGAGTGAGGAAGGAGGCCGAGGATGTCGCACCTCACCCCTCCTGGGGAAGGATATGGACTGCCGACCTGTGGATAGAGGGCGCAGGTATGCCATGCGATAGTGTGGTGATCTGTTCATTCCTGGCTGAGCGGTGGGCACCGTGCCGCTGTGCGGCTGAGCAGCTGGTGTGGCTGTGCAGCTGGTGCGGCTGGAGCCGGCTGGTCTCGTGGCGTGAGGTGCGCGCCTACTGACGGGAAACTCGTCTGTAGAACAGGCTTGGGTTGGCTGTGAAGAGGCTGGGGTTGGCTGTGAAGTGGTCCGCCCGACCTGTCTGAGCCTGGGGAGTCCCAGGGGGGAGAAAATCAAAGCTCCTGTCACAATGACGACATGTTTCGTGCATTCGCACTTTGTCAAGTCATGTGACAGGAAGGAGCTGAGAGTTTATGTAGGGAGTTGAAGTTAAATTGAACATGGGTCTTAACTCTTTGTAGTGAGAATGAAAATAATAATAAAAATAAAAATAAAAATGCCAACTTGAGCATAGACGTACTGCAATTCAGTGACTTCAGTGTTACAATAAAAGTACAAATAAACATAAATGCTGTCTGGCTGCTTGTGTGATGTAATTCAAAATAAAAATAATTAATTTAGGAGTGTGTTGAAATGGAATTGATATGGGCATGAATCTTTGCCCTGTATGGTGCAAAATTTTAAGCGGAAGTCTAACATCCAGATACAAAGAAAGATATTGTAAATGACTGTAATTGGGACTCATTGGAGTATGAGAAGGATGCTGTCTAACTGCTTTTTGGTCCGGAAGTGTGGGAGATGTTGGTGGAGTGAGATCTTCGCTTCAATAGTAGAGCAGTTTTGTACAGAATCGTAAAAACAAGCATTAATAGGGATTGTGATATAAAGCACATTGAGGCAAAAAAATATATATATATTTTTAATATATTTTTTTTTTTTCCCGTCAAATCCAAAGGCCAGTACATTGACACATTTTCACAAGCCGTATATCAAGATTTCATCAAATTGTGCAACACGAATCACAAATGTCACAATTTGTCCAACGACGAGCAGAAGGCCCTGAAGGAGTTAGAAAACAATCAGAGGATTATAGTCAAGCAAGCTGACAAAGGCGGCAGTCTAGTTGTCCAAAACAATAAAGATTACATAGAAGAAGCCTTTTGATTGCTATCTGACAAAAATACCTACACAATACTAAGAGAAGACCCTCTTCCGGAGTTTCAAAACAAACTTAGAACTCTGGTTTGTAAGGCCTACGAAGATGGGGTTCTTGACAAAAAAGAGAAACAATTTCTATTGCCTGGAAATCAATAGCACTCCATACTTTTATCATCTGCCGAAAGTGCACAAATCCCTAGACGCCCCATTGTTGCCAGCACCAACAGCTTTCTTAGTGGTCTGTCACAATACATAGACCACTTCCTACAACCCATCGTATGGGTGTCTGCCAGCCTTTATAAAAGACTCAAGCCACATCCTGGAGATCCTACAACACTACAGATGGGAGGATAATTACCATTGGGCCTCTTTGGACGTGTGCTCCTTGTACACATCCATTCCTCACGATGTGGAAATTAGAGCTCTACAATACTTCTTGTACCAAGACCTCTCGATCAATTCACGATAGGCCTGTTTTGTCATTGAAACTGCGACTTCCCCAGGCTCAGACAGGTCGGGCGGACCACTTCACAGCCAACCCCAGCCTCTTCACAGCCAACCCAAGCCTGTTCTACAGACAAGTTTCCCATCAGTAGGTGCACACCTCATGCCACGAGACCAGCCGGCTCCAGCCACACCAGCTGCTCCGCCGCACAGCCGCATGGGCACCCACCGCTCAGCCAGGAACGAATGGATCACCACACCATCGCATGGCATACCAGCGCCCTCTATCCACAGGTCGGCAGTCCATATCCTCCCCCAGGAGGGGTGAGGTGCGACATCCTCGGCCTCCTTCCTCGCTCTCTCAGCCTACCCGGCAGCGATGTTCCTCGGCCAGCAATTACCATGTACCAATGGGTAAGACTCCCTGCTTTCTGGTTGTAACCTCACAGCTGTGCCATTCCAGCAAGGTGCTTCCTAACAGTTTCCTTGACTCGTGGTCACCATACACACATGCAAGTCCATTTCCCAGCCTTTCAATTTGGGCCATTCATGTGTAGACCCCACAAGTCCCTCTTCACAATTGTTTCCCAATTTTTTGCATTCAAGACAATCAAGCGTTCAGCTGCGATTTTATAGTGATCAATTTACATTGCATATTTTTTTTATAATTTTTATTTTTTATATTCTAAATATATGCTTATATATGCTCATGCCTATGGTTTTTATTCAAGGTGTTATGTCTTTTTTAGAATTAACCACTTGCTATTAACTTTGAGTTCTACACCTTGTTCATGATTCTATAGCTGTCTCAAGCGCTTATGTGCAACAGTTGGCACTTTCTTCACACTTCCCCAGTAGTCATCACAGAGCAGCTGAGACAGCCATTCATTATTAAGTACATTCTCCATTCCCTATCCATATTGGGCAAGGGCCTTGTGCATAGTTGCGCCGGATTACAAACATCATATAGTTTGATCTTCAATGCCTGAATGTCCATGTCTCCCTAATGTATTACATTTGTTTTATGACCACAGGTAAATATGTCACTGAGACACTACCCCTCTCCCTTACCCCTTATCCCCCCCCCATCTATCCCAGCTGGCAACATATGGTATTTGCTAGTGGAATTACTTTGTTTGCCACAAATTATGGTATCTTATTGCACTACTCTAGTGTCTATATGTCTTGTACTTTTGTTTCTCTTTTGAAAACTTTAATAAAAAATATTTAAAAAAAAAAAAACAACCCCCATTTCCCCCAGGTCAGGATATCCGATCCTTTGAGTGGTGGACCAATAAGGGCCTATACAGAATCGGTCATTTCCTCTCTATCTCTGGACCCTTATCCCTGAAGCACTGTAGGGACAATTTAGACATGCCCCCAGATGAAGAGTTCCGATTTCAACAAATCATTCACTTCTGTTTGAAGGGCTGCACCGGCCTTACCGTACATTACTCCTTACGAGAAGTGGTGCTCGGATATCTCTAGCCAAAAAGGGATTATCTCCTTGATATATGCATCACTGTCAGACCAACCCGAGAAACCTCTGTATTCTAAAACTTGGGAAGGGGACCTGGGGATGACCTGGGATGCAGACAAATGGTTTTCTCTCTTCCTGAACTCCTTCAAAGGATTAGTCAACACTCTGATGGAGGCTAGCGCTAAGGTAATGTCGCGTTGGTATTTGGTCCCGGTTCGACTCTCAGTTATGTTCCCAGGTTCTCCCTCACTCTGCTTTAGAGGTTGCAATCTCCAAGGCTCATACCTCCATATATGGTGGTAATGTCCCAGGATTAGGGGCTTCTAGAATAGGATTGTTAGGATGTTAAGGAAGATCACAGGCCAGGCAATTCCACAAAACCCAGAAATCGCCTTATTAAATTGGACAGTCTTTCCAAATCTCTATTTAAACTAACTCACTTTATTCTCTTGGGAGCTAAGCTTACCCTCCTTCAACACTGCCAAGAGAAAAATCACATGGTTTATGACCCAAGAAAAGTTCGCCTATATACTCCTAGACACGTCAGCCAAATCAATATTCTTCTGTATGAAAGATTGAATTGTGCTTGGGCCAACAATGGCCAGGTGGACACAAAATATTATGAATAGGGCCGGAGTCCTGTATATGACTCAATAACCATTTGAGTCCACTGTAACCGAATAAAGTCCACTTTGGAGAAGTATATAGAAAACACCGGTGGGATCTGCCAACGGGATAGACTCCACACACCCCCTTTAGTTCCTGCCGATTACAACGCCAAAACTCCCCACCTCCAGAGCATGTCGCTATATGACTGTTGATCCATCATTGTTTCAGGTCCTGTCATCACTCCAGTTTACCATGGGCTTACAGTCTCATACCACTACGGTTTCAGTGCCATGGTGACCCTTGGACTCCAGCTATCACCCCTTATTGCTGTCTCTACCTCAGAAGTTTTAATTGCTGAGCAGCCGGGATACGATTATGCACATCTATGAATTACTTATTACCATTTTTTAATGTCTATATAATTTTTTAATGTTTATAATATTTTTAATGTATTTTATCTCATTTTATGATTACTATGATGATTGTACTGCACCATATTACAATTCATAATCACTGTTAAATTCTACAGCTTATTACTGCACAGCTGATATCTCCACAGCCATACAGGTTTCTTTTTTTTTTTTTGTTTTTTTTGTTTTTGTTGTGCTCTACATACTATATTTTTCTCCTCCTGTTTACGCTTTTTCTGACCCCCCCCCCCTCCTTTTCCCTCCCCCCTCCATTCTCACCGTACATATCATGAATTTAATCAATGGCCTAGAATACCATAGATATGATATCCTTGACACATTGTATACTACTCTACCTGATAACCTTTTCTATCAAGAGGCGCACCTCTCTTGCCCTGTTAGATATACCCTCTGCAGGAAATTTAAGAAATTAGAGAGGCTTATACACAATGCCAATGTCCAATGGTGGGATGAATTCTTCCTCAAAAAATATCTTGATGTGAAGATCACTCCCCCAGGGGACTCAGGGTCCTTAAATCATGTGACTTCCTAGATAATGAACATAGCAAAGAATGGGAAGGCATAGCTGATTTCTGCACCACTAAATGGATAGGAGTTCTAATCAGACACATCAAATATGAATATCTAGTACATCACATAAAAATGTTGACATCTGACATCATTGGGCAAGACGTACAAGTTCCAGCTATTTGGCTTGAAACCCTAAAAGTCAATACCAAAAAGAGAGAGCATTCCATGATCCAAATTAAGCTTGAAAAATTCCATAGAGATCTGAGGAATAAGATCTTCTCTTGGAAACGTGATAGACATATACCATCCCTCATGTCTATCACCTCTAATCATGCCCCCTCGCTGCGCACCCGGTCTCCATCGATGTGTCCTAAAAATACACATCCACAGGCACTTCCAGCCATTATATCTACCAAACCCATAACTCTAAACAACAAGAAGCAACCACCTAGAAATACGACCATCAGATCACCAAAACTAGCTCCACGAGCTCACCAAGATCCACTCAAGCCTTCAGACCCCAGAATCCCTGCCAGCAATATTTCTCTGGCCTCTGGCAACACACCACATAGACAGGTCCCTAATTCTTCATCTATGAGACCCACTCATCCACCACCACCTCTCCCTCATAGTAGATCTAGACCAGCCACTGTCCCTGCAGCACTCAAGGCCCCAGTCTTCGACTTGAGAACAAGCAACAGCTCCCTAGGCCCACAGATTCCCCCCACATCATCATTGGGGATTTTGAAAAGGGCGCAATATCAGACCCTACCTCGCTTTTTTTTTTAGAGAAGGGCCTCATCTCCAAGCTCCGCCTCAAAAGAAAATACACAGATGAGGGTGCAGAGGAGGACGAAGAAAACACAAACAACAGCATCAAGGTGCGCAAACTATAAAAATCTATCATCCCACCCATTATCCACTGAAGAGTCCTCCCTACTGAGCCAAGGACTCACTTTTGCACCCATGATGTAGCCTAATTCCTTTTTATGATTCAAAGATCTCAATAAATTAATAAGGAACCTCACTCTAAAAAGACATTTCAATATCCAGGAAAAAAAGAACGCTGCTCCTGATACCTCCAACTTACCCCTATCCATGGAGTCCGTTTTGGATGATTCTATCTTAGAGGATGTCTCAATGAGTCTAATCAGCATCTATGCCTCTGGTTTTGACAATAACACCAATTTCGATTCCAATCTGGATTTATTCACTCAGCATCTGCCAACTTCACCACCCATTGAATATACTTCCTTCACACCCAAGTCCATTTTTATCCTACAGGTCAAAAGGCCCATACATTGTAGCATTCTACAGAGTAGTCTCTGATTTCCAGAAATTGTGCAATTCTTCCAACCACAGGAAACAAGCCAAAAAACACAATCTGTCCCTGGCTGAAAGGGCAGCACTGAAATGTCTCACTGACGGTCCTGATCTAATCATCAAGCCAGCTGACAAAGGTGGAGGGATTGTACTCCAGGACCGTAAAGACTGCATAAATGAAGCCAAAAGATTACTCTCAGATCCTGCTACCTATATAAAAAAAACTAGCCACAGACCCCTTGCCCACTTTTAAATTGGAAGCAGAGATGCTAATTCAGAATGCCTTGGCCGACAAAATTATCAATAAGGAGGCTGCTTTCCTACGCAAAGAATTTTACAGTACGCCATATTTTTACCACTTACCAAAGGTGCACAAGCGACTAGTTGATCTTCCTGATGGGGAGACCCATCATAGCAGCCATGAACAGTATCACCAGAGTTTTTCTATCTACATAGATTCTTTCCTACAACCCCTGGCCTAGAATCTACAGTCATACATACGTGGCTCTATACACCTCCTTGAACTCCTGGCCTCATACACCTGGCAAGATGGCTATTCCTGGTTGTCCTTAGATGTGAGTTCACTATATACCTCCATCCCTCATCAAGTAGGCCTGACAGTGGTACAGCACTTTTTACTCAAAGATGGCATGCTTAACCCTAAACAATCCCAGTTCATTTTAGATGCTACAGATTTTTGCCTTACTCATAATTATTTTATTTTGAGCAAGATTTTTACTTACAGACCCAAGGTACGGCGATGGGCGCAAACTTTGCGCCGTCATACGCCAACCTTAATATGGGGTCCTGGGAAAACCGCTACATCTGGAACAACAACCCCTATGCTAAACATATTATCTACTATGGCAGGTACATTGACGACATCGTCATCATCTGGGATGGTCCCCCATCCTCGATTGATGACTTTGTCATTCACTGCTACAACAATGAGCTAGGGCTCTCCTTCACCCATGTGTGGAACCAAGATACCCTAGCCTTTCTGGATCTCGAGCTAGGCCATGAAGGGAACAAGATCTCCACTCGCAACTACACTAAACCTACGGCCGGCAATTCTTATATACACTATACTAGCTGTCATCACCCTCGCTGGATCCAGAACATTCCAAAAGGCCAGTTATGTAAACTGAGACAAAATTGAACTAGGGATGAAGATTACATCATACAAGAAAATTTTTTTGAAAAAGGGTATCCGGACACACTCCTGGATCAGGCATAATCTATGTATCTCTTTGACAAAGATTCCAAAACTGAGAGGAACCAAGACAACATACCAGTTCGCTTCGTAACCAGATTTCACAACAAATTAAAAAAAATGGAACATGTCCTCATGAAACATTGGGACATCCTCCTTCAGGACTCGCATCTCAACACCATGCTCAAAAATAAGCCCAAAATCACATACAGAAGGGCACCTACACTTAAAAACAAAATAAGTTGTATATTGCCTCACTTGCCCCTGCAAACTACTATATGTTGGTCACACTATCCGCCCCCTTAGACAGCGGTTCGGCAAGCACCGTCATTTTGTCGAAGAGGGTTGTGACCAACATAGCATTTCCAGACACCTTCTAGAACACAACAACAGATCCACCGCTGGTTTGCAAGTTTGGGTGATTGAAGCCATACCTAAAAGCCTATTCGAAGCAGAGTGGTTCTCATGACTCTGTGAGCATGAAACCTTCTGTATCTATTCTTTAGATACTCTGGCGCCATGTGGCCTTAACCCCCTCAGATCCACGCTATTGCTAAAGTATGGCTCCAGCGCGGATCTGAATTTCCGGGACGACTTCCATGGACGTCGTCCCCTGTGCATGCTTCCGGCACGCACTCACAGGCGGCGGTACGCGCTCCCGCCGCACGCCGCATGGGCGTGCCCGCGGGTCGGGTGGACTCGATATCCGCTCATCGCCCGCAATCACTTGTCTGAGCTGCAGAATGGGGAACCGCCGATGTAAACAGGGTGGTTCCCTGTTCTGTGGCAGGGGACATGACAGATCTACTGATCCCTGCCACTGGGATCAGTTAGATCTGTTATGTCCCAGCCACCCCCACCCCCACACAGTTAGAACACATGCAGGGAACACAGTTAACCCCTTCACTGCCCCCTTAGTGTTAACCCCTTCACTGTCAATGACATTTATACAGTAATCAGTGGATATTTACATTTCTAATCGCTGTATAAATGTCATTTGTCCAAAAAACGTGTCATAAATGTCCGACATGTCCACCCCAATATCGCAGTCCTGATAAAAACAGCGCTGAAAGCCGAAAATTGGTGTGGGCAGGAGGGGGGTTTAAGTGCCCAGTAAGCAAGTGGTTAATGAAGAATTGAATATACATACTATAATATAACCTTTGATCTGTGATGTCTTTTTCCCCTCCTCCTTTTTCTTCTGTGGTCTATCCCAGTGTTCCCCAACCCAGTCCTCAAGGCCCACCAACATGTCATGTTTTCAGGATTTCCCTCAGATGAATCAGCTGTGGTAATTACTAAGGCAGTGAAACTGATCAAATCACCTGTGCAAAATAATGGAAATCCTGAAAACATGACCTGTTGGTGGACCTTGAGGACAGGGTTAGGGAACACTGGTCTATCCTAATTACCTCTTATATAAAAGCCTATCCCGTACTACGGATATTTACATATACACTATATACCATATATTTTATGTTAAATCATATGTCAAACCCTAGGGTTTATGTTTATACATTTATGTTATTATACGTCTATACATTTTCTCTACCTTAAATTACCGACTTATACCAACTCCACTAACACATGATCAAATAGACTTTGCTGATGTTGTTTTGCACAGATGCTTCCAAGATCAGATACATAATACATCTCCTCCCCCCCTAGACCATACACTCAATTATTCCTAGCCAGTATCTACCAGCTTGATGTCCTTCCCTTCCATCTACGCATCGACCCCCTTAAAGGATTCTTTTAAAGTCTAATATTAGTTTATGTCCCCCATATTTTTTATCATCCCTAGTTGGCTCCAACTAGTCACAGGACATAGTCCGTATATCAGTACCTTAATTACATATGTAATTTTCGGGTCTCTCCCCCCCCCCCCCCTCCTTTTATCCCTACCCGTATCTCCCTCATCACTTCATCCACATCCTATGTTCATTTTTTATTATATATGTTTTTTATTTTATATATATATATATATATATATTTATTTATTTTGATTTTTATTACACTTTTTTTCATTTTTATTTTGCCTGTTATCTATATTTCTACCTATATTATTATTTCTTTATTATTATTATTTTTAATTAATTTTTTTTCAATTATTTTTATTCTTTATTTTTTAAGTCTTATATATGTTTTTATTCTTTTTTCCACTTTACACATTTTTCATACATTTTCATTATTATTAATAACACATTTCCTCTCTTTTCTCAATTTTTATCATTCTATTAATTTACACCTCTCTTAATTTTTATTTTCATCTTATTATTCTCCATTACTTTAAATCATTAGGACTAGAGTTGAGCGAACCCGAACTGTAAAGTTCAGGTCCGTACCGAACTTTGGGGTGTCCGTGACCCAGACCAGAACCCGGACATTTAAAAAAAAGTTTGGGTTCGGGTTCGGGGTTCGGGTATTTGATCACACATGTCGAATAGCTGCAGGGCAGCCAATCAACAAGCGTTTCACTGGTTTGCCCTTAGAAGCCATCACAGCCATGCCTACTAATGGCATGGCTGTGATTTGCCAGTGCATCATGTAACCCAGCCTCTTTATAAGCTGGAGTCACTTAGTGCTGCATGTCACATGCTCTCTGGCTAGTGTAGGGAGAGGATGCTACCGGCGATGTGAGGGACAGATTGCAGATATAATAACATCTCATCCTGCATTACAGAACAATCTGATTGTGGACTAGGTAGAGATTACTACTGCTACTGCTTTTAGGGACAGATTGCAGATCTAATAACATCTCATCCTGCACTACAGAACGATCTGACTGGACTAGGTAGAGTCTACTGCTTAGACGGACAGATTATTGTTCTAAAATCATCTTCTAGTTCTATAGGGTCAGGTTCCTACTGTTGCTGTAAGGGACAGATTATTGTTCTAAAATCATCGCCTACTCCTATAGGGTCAGGTTCCTGCTATTGCTGTAAAGGACAGATTATTGTTCTAAAATCATCGCCTACTCCTATAGGGTCAGGTTCCTGCTGTCGCTGTAAGGGACAGATTATTGTTCTAAAATCATTTTACTTCCTTTTGCAGCCCTCTAGCACTTTCCAGGACTTTTTTAAAGTCATTTTTGTGCCGAAAAGTTCCAGGTGTTCGCTCAACTCTAATTAGGACCTTTAATTTTATAGTGTCATCACTAACACCACCCATCCGTTGTTATCCTTTCTCTCCCTTTTAACTACAGTGCCCTTCGAGTCATTCTCCATAATCCCTGCCCTTCTAGTGGCCATATTGTTTGTTTTTATTTAATCACGTGATCCAGCATACAGCCCGTGCTTTAGCCTGCCTTCCATCTGTATTTATAGCCCTTCCCTCTCCTCTTTTCTCCATACCCACTTGAAAAAGGAGCGTGTATGCTCCCTGTGGGGCCCACGCATGCTCGGAAATGCGCCGTGATTCCCGGCCTCGAGTGACGTCACACATCACCCTGTGGTGCATTCCAGGTTGGTTCCCTCCCTCCCCACACACAGAAACAACTACAGGACTTGCCGGCATCCTGTCCTTTGGTGTCAGTGTTTAGAGAGACCTGCGCCCCACACCACACACAGCCTACGGGCTCACTACAGAGGCGTTTTCCATGATACGAGGAGCTGATACTTCTTTATTTTAACCACTTGCCGTCTGCCCACGGTCAAATGATGGGGGAACGGTACGGCTCTCGTCCTGGGACGATGTCATATCCCGTTTTTAAGCATCCCGGCTCTGTTGGTGGCGGCGTGTCCCCGGGACACATTGTGTCACCGACAGGGGTGAACAGCCATTGGTCATGGCCGTTTACCATGTGATTGGCCATGACGAAGTCCCGGCTGATCACAAATAGTACTGCCCCCATTTGCACGGCGCATGCGTGCGATCGGGAGCGTGCGCGTTGGTGGCGGCGTGTTCCCAGGGAACACTGCCTGTCACCGACACTGGTATCAGCCGCCGGCCGGCGGCTGTTACCTTGCGATCAGCTGTGATCTGCTCACAGCCGATCACATGTAATGTAAACAGAGCGGTAACTCACTGTTACCAGCTCTTCTCTCCTCACACAGTTTCCAGTGTGAGGAGAGAAGAGCTAGGATCAGTGAGTTACTGATCTGTGTAAAACACCAACACACCCTGTCACTTCACCCCGCCCCCCCAATGCACCTGTCACCCAACAGTCCCCCCATCTGCCCCCATAAAGTGCACCTGTCATCATAAAGTGCACGTGTCACCTGTCACCCATCAGTGATAGTGGCATGTCATCTGTCACCCATCAGTGACCGTGGCATGTCACCCGTCACCCATTAGTGACTGTGGTGTGTCACCCGTCACCCATGAGTGACTGTGGCCTGTCACCTGTCACCCATCACTGACCGTGGCCTGTCACCCGTCACCCATCACTGACCATAGTCTGTCTCCCATCACTGACCGTGGCCTGTCACCCGTCACCCATCACTGACCGTGGCGTGTCACCCATCAGTGACTGTGGTTTGTCATCCATCACCCATCACTGACCGTGGCGTGTCACCCGTCACTGACCGTGGCGTGCCACCCATCAGTGACCGTGGCGTGTCACCTGTCAAACATCAGTGACCGTGGCCTGTCACCCATCACTGACCATGGCCTGTCACCCATCACTGACCTTGGCCTGTCACCCGTCACTGACCTTGGCCTGTCACCCTTCACTGATCTTGGCCTGTCACCCGTCACCCATCAGTGACCACCACCAGTTACCCGTGGCACATCACCCGTCACCCATCAGTGACCGCCGCCAGTCATCCTTCTCACCCATCAATGACCGTGACCATTCACCCATCAGTGACCACCACCAGACACCAGTCACCTATCAGTGACCACCGCCAGTCACCCATCAGTGACCACTGCCATCACCCATCAGTGACCACCGCCAGTCACCCGTCACCAATCAGTGACCACTGCCAGACACCCATCACCCATCAATGACCACTCCCAGACACCCGTCACCCATCAGTGACCTCCGCCAGACACTGTCAACCATCAGTGATCACCGCTAGACACCCGTCACCCATCAGTGACCACCGCCAGACACCCGTCACCCATCAGTGACCACCACCAGACACCCGTTACCCATTAGTGACCACTGCCAGACACCTGGAACCCATCAGTGACCACCGCCAGACACCTGGCACCCATCAGTGACCACCGCCAGAAACCCAGCACCCATCAGTGACCACCGCCAGTCACCCATTAGTGACCACCACCAGTCACCCGTCACCCATCATTGACCACCACCAGACACCCATCACCCATCAGTGACCACCACCAGACACCCGTCACCCATCAGTGACCACCGCCAGTCCCCCGTCACCCATCAGTGACCACAGCCAGTCACCCGTCACCCATCAGTGACCACTGCCAGTCACCCGTCACCCATCAGTGAGCACCGCCAGTCCCCCTTCACCCACCAGTGACCACTGCCAGTCACCCATCAGTGACCACCGCCAGTCCCCCCTCACCCATCAGTGACCACTGCCAGTCACCCATCACCCATCAGTGACCACCGCCAGACACTCGTCACCCATCAGTGACCACCGCCAGACACCCGTCACCCATCAGTGACCACCGCCGGTCACCCGTCACCCATCAGTGACCTCCACCAGTCACCCATCAGTAACCATCGCCAATCACCTGTCAGAGACTGTCATTACCCATCAGTAAACATCACCTGTAAAAGTCTCACAGATTTGGTATTGCCATACTAAGGGGGAGTAGTAGAATGTATTTTGGGGTGTCATTTTTGCTAGGTACATGTTATGTGTTGGAAATATCATATAAATGGACAACTGTGTGTAAAAAAAACGCATTCATTTTTTCCCCACATTTTCCAAAAACTACTGGAAAAAAAACTACATGTTCAAAAGACTCAGTATGCCTCATAGATTATATGTTGGGGTGTTTGCTTTCAAAATGGGGTCATTTTGTGGGCAATTCCATTGTCCTGGTGCTCCAGGACCTTCAAAAGTGTAATAGGTAGGTGGTTGAGAAATGAGATGTGTAATTTATGCTCGTAGAACGCCTGAAGGTGCTAGTTCAATCTGGGGCCTCTGTATGTGGCCAGGCTATGTAAAAGTCTCACACATGTGGTATCGCCATACTCAGGAGGAGTAGCAGAATATATTTTAGGTTGTCATTTTTGCTATGTACATGCTATGTGTTGGAAATATCATATAAATGGACAACTTTGTGGAAAAAAATGCGTTTTCATTTTTTTCCCACATTTTCCAAAAACTACTGGAAAAAAATAAATTACATGTTCAAAAGACTCATGCCTCATAGATTATACGTTGGGGTGTTTGCTTTCCAAAATGGAGTCATTTTGTGGGCAATTCCATTGTCCTGGTGCTCCAGGGCCTTCAAAATATAATAGGTCGTCATGACATTAGATGTGTAATTTATTTTTTTTTTTTCCAAATAGCTTTATTGGACATTGACAATGGTACAATTGAACAAGAGACAATCAAAACCGATACAACATACAATAAGCTAGGGCTATGCCAACCCTGTACAGTCCGTGATCAAGCGGTATACAATTCGGATCATTTATAATCTTTACAATGTGAAATGTGGCTACACGTGTTGTATAGAGCGTGTGACCAACATAGTTGTATCCATACTACAACGAAGTGAGATGTCCAGTTAGACAGGTCTATGGAGGTCGTAACATGTCCCAACCGTATCGGGATCGAATAACATACAACATAGCCAAAACTAACAGAGAACAAGTTAACATGGTAACAGTTACAGGTTATTTCGATAAACCTTTTTTTTTTTTATTTAATGTGTAGATTACAGTACTGCTGGATAATATAAAACTTCCGGGACCTCGTGGTCCTGTTAC
>BLSH010272133.1:242494-254652 GCA_018402905.1 Glandirana rugosa | reverse complement strand
GATGATGGCTGGGTGGGTGGTGGGTGGCTGATGGCGGGTGGGGGGTGGTGGGTGGGTGGTAAACAGATGGTGGGGGGGAGTATTTTGTTACTAGGCATCACTGTGGGCATTGCACATCGCCCACAGCGCTGCTGCACGTCTTCTCTCCCCCCTCTCTCCTCTCACACTGCACCGATCGGTGCGGAGAGGAGAGAGAAGCCGGCGCTTCCGCCGGCTTGTTTACATGTGATCGCGCCGTCATTTGACGGCGCGATCACGTGGTGAAAGGCCGCGCACAGCGGCCATTCACCCCGATCCGTGATCGGTCGGGTCCCCCGGACCCGACGGTCACGGATGTTCCCGTGTGCGCGCCCCAGGGGGCGCGCGGGAACCGCGATTCTGGGAGGACGTCAATAGACGTCCTCCCAGAATTAAGCAACCGCCCTGTAGACGTCAATTGTCTATAGGGCGGTTGTTAAGCGGTTAAGATAATAACAAACTCCTAAGTCAATAGCCCATCAGTTACAGAATCTATCTTATAGAAGTAACTCACAGGTGTCTCAAATCCTTCTACACTCCACCACTAGCAGCACATGGAGACTACCTTCTTTATCTGTCTTTACCCATGTCTTTACGGACCTTGCTTTGTTCACTGGTCCAAATCATTCTGTGGAGGGGGGATTATCGTGCGGGATTATTTTTCTGGGGTTGGGCTTGGCCCTTTAGTGACAGTGAAGGGAACTCTTATGGTGTCAGCATACCAAGACATTTTGGACATGTTCATGCTCCTAACTTTGTGGGAACAGTTTGGGGATGGCCCCTTCCTGTCCAAACATAACTGCGCACCAGTGCACAAAGCAAGGCCCATAAAGACATGGATGAGCGAGTTTGAGGTGGAGGAACATGACTGGCCTGCACAAAGTCCTACGCCTATAGGATGAATTAGAGCGGAAACTGCTAGCCAGCCAGTATTAGAGTCAGGTGTATGATAAAGTAATTATACCAAGCAAGTGCTAATGATCATCAATTTCATATGTAGGTTAAAAATCTGTAATTAAATTAAACAGAAACAGCTGTGTAGGAGGCTTAAAACTCAATGAGGAACAGCCAGACTCTGCTACTAAGGTGAGGTTGTGGAAGACATGTTTCATGTCACAGATCATACACCATGGCAAGACTGAGCATACAAGGTAGTTGCATCAGCAAGGTCTCTTCCAGGCAAAGATTTCAAAGCAGACTGGGATCTCAAAATGTGCTGTTTGAGCTCTTTTAAAAAAGCACAAAGAAACGTGGAGGACCATAGAAGCAGTGGTCAGCCAAGGAAACTTAATGCCGCAGATCAAAAATAAATCATCCTTCCTGATGACGAGCGAATGCTTGAAATACATTGAAGTAGTGGCCAGAGTCGCACACTTATGGAGCATGTGAGAGGAGACAGCCGGGATGTTTGAATATGACACGCATTGGACCATTGAGAGGCAGGTGAGCACGACAGACGGCTACCTATTGGTTCCTGGGCTGTACCCTATTGCTGAAAGGCTGATATACCACTTGTTAAATCTGTTTTTTGAGGTTCATCTAAAAAAGGAGATTTGGAGGAGAAAATGTTGTTGGATGTATTGGCTGAATCCTGAGTCCCTGCTTCATTATTACCCATGCTGTGTAGTCACTCTGTGGCTGAATATTTCTGCATATTGTGTTTACACACTGGTGGTGGAACGCTGTGGTTGCCGTGTGATTCTCAAATACAGTGTACATTGTTTATCACTTCACTGGTGACTGGAGCCAGAATTTTTTGAAACAAATTTATATGGACCAAGTTTTTTTCACGTTAATTTATCTTTTTGTGTGCACTAATCACTGAGAATTTCTGGAATTGAGAAAGAGGATTTGTGGTTTACATATATTTGCTGGGGTATTGGAACATTTATTTAGAATTGCAGAAATTCACTGAAAATTGTGATTCCAACCATATAACCTTTCCATGATTTTTATATATCCACGTGTGTGTTTGTGTTTTTTGTTTATGAAATCACTAATAATCCACACAATTTGTACTTTAGATTCACTAGCTGGGTCAGCGCCCTATATTCTTGCAATTAACACACTTGTATAGCGTATCTGCTATCTAGGTGCGGCGACCAGACACTTATTATTATTTATTTATGTGTTGAAATTGTAAAACTTTTGGTTTTAAATTATTGATCTACTCAGGTGGCGCATCCCTTTAATTATTTTAAAATGAAGATAAATCATGCTTACTTCCCTTTGACATAGCCAGATGTCCAGCAGTGCCATCAACACAGAGCTGGCAGATGGCGGGACGAAGGTACAGCCAAAATGGGCAAAAAGCCGTACCTGCGACTTGGAAACAAGGCTAAGCACTATGCATGAAAACACAGGAAATGGAGGGCAGAAAAATAGCAGCAGGTGCTCTGAACTGATGAGTCACAATTTTAAATATTTGGCTGTAGCAGGAGGTTGTTCGTTCATGAAGGGCTGGAGAGCGATGCAATGAGTGTCTGCAGGCAACTGTGAAGCATAGTGGAGGTTCCTTGCTAGTTTGGGGCTGCGGTTATGCAAATAAAGTTGGGGATTTGATTAGGATCAATGGTGTCCTTAATGCTGAGAAATACTGGCAGATACTTATCCATCATGCCATACCATCAGGGAGGCTTGTGATTGGCCCAAATGTATTCTGCAGCAGGACAATGACCCCAAACATACAGCTAATGTCATTAAGTACTACCTTCAGTTTAAAGAAGAACAAGGAGTCCTTGAAGTGATGGTTTGGCTCCGAGCAGAGCTCTGATCTCAACATAATTGAGCCTGTCTGGGATTACATGAAGAAACAAAAGGATATGAGGTACCATACATCCATAGAAGATCTGTAGTTAGCTCTCCAAGATGTTTGGAATAACCTACCCACGAGTTCCTTCAAAAACTGTGTGCAGTGTACCTAAAATAATTTATGCTGTTTTGAAGGCAAAGGGTGGTCACACCAAATATTGATTTGATTTGGATTTCTGATAAAAAAAACTATTAAAATTAGTAACGTTTGTTACCCCAGCATTTCATTTACCTGATATGTGGCTGATGACTATGTACTTGTTTCAGAAAGTATTCTGTTCTTATTGTATTGCTTCCTGTGTGTGTAATCATATAAACATAGAAAAGTGACAGCAGAAAAAGACTGAGTAGTCCATCGAGTCTGCCCATTCTATTTTTTCTTTTATTCTTTTGTTTGTTTGGTTTTTTTTTGGAGAGGGGGGTGTCTTTTTTCCCTAGCATTCCTGATAGTCCCCTTGCTTCCCTAATAAAAACTGACCACACTAAGCTGGAAAACACAGTGTGACAGTGCTCTAGCTATGCTTGGAACCCAGTGTACTCTCTCCTGCAATGACCAGACATGCCCTGAAACTCCCCCCCCCCCCCACACAGGCTGTCACTGGCAAGCTCAGTGTCCTTCTGCTTCTCCTCCCCCAGCTTATATACAGCTGAAAACAGAGGGAATGTAATCACTTACAGGGAAAACGGTATATATTTTTATATATATATATTTTTTTTATATCTATACAAAATGTTTTGCATTTTGTTTCTATTTTAACCACTAGAGATCCGCGCTATAGACGAAAGACGTCTACAGCGCGGATCTGAATATCCGGGTGGACGGCCATGGACGTCCGCCCCTTTACACGCCCCCTGCGCGCACTGGGCGGTGGCGGCGCGCGCGGCCGCCGCACGCTGCGTGGGCGTGCCCGCGGGTCGGGCGGACTCGATGACCCTGACCCGCGATCGTCTGCAAAGCTGTAGAACGGGGAACCGCCGATGTAAACACGGCGGTTCCCCGTTCTGTGAGAGGGGGGCAAACAGATCTACTGATCCCTGTCACTGGGATCAGTTACATCTGTTATGTCCCGGCCAACCCATCCCCCCCACAGTTAGAACACAGCCAGGGAACATTGTTAACCCCTTCACTGCCCCCTGCAGGTTAACCCCTTCACTGCCAATGACATTTATACAGTAATCAGTGGACATTTAAATTTCTGATCGCTGAATAAATGTCATTGGTCCCAAAAAAGTGTCAAAAATGACCGACATGTCCGCTCCAATATCAAAGTCCCGATAAAAATCGCAGATCGCCACCATTACTAGTAAAAAAAAAAAAAATAATAAAAACGCCATAAATCAATTCCCATAGTTTGTTGACGCGATAACTTTTGCGCAAACCAATCAATAAACGCCGATTGCGATTTTTTTTACCAAAAATATGTAGAAGAATATAAATCGGCCAAACCCAATGAATAATTTTTTTTTTATTTTTTATTTTTGGATATTTATTAGAGCAAAAAGTAAAAAATATTGTTCTTTTTTCAAAATTGTTGCTCTTGGTTTTGTTTATAGTGCAAAAAGTAAAAACCGCAGAGGTGATCAAATACCACCAAAAGAAAGCTCTATTTGTGGGGAAAAAAGGACATCAATTTTATTTCGGTACAATGCCGCACGACCGCGCAATTGTCATTCAAAATGTGACAGTGCTGAAACCTGAAAATTGGTCTGGGCAGGAGGGGGGTTTAAGTGCCCAGTAAGGAAGTGGTTAACTTGAATAGGTTGTTTTACAAGGTAATTGTTTACAATCATTTTAATTTACAGCATATACAATATATATATTGTAAGCATGCAGGGTTATTTTAGTGGTGCATGCGACTTCCAGGAAATGTGCTACTCCAGACTGTGTTTTAAAGGCATGGCAGCCCTCTTTTATTAACCACTTCAGCCCCGGAAGGATTTCCAGCTTTAGGACCGGAGCCCTTTTTGCGATTCGGCGCTGCGTCGCTTTAACTGACAATTGCGCGGTCGTGCGACGTTGTACCCAAACGAAATTTGCGTCCTTTTTTCCCCACAAATAGAGCTTTCTTTTGGTGGTATTTGATCACCGCTGCGTCATTTCTGATCGCCGCTATAAACAAAAGAAGAGCGACAATTTTGCAAAAAAACCCAAATTTCTTACTTTTTCCTAAAATACAAATCCAAAAAAAAAAATATAAAAAAACATTTTTTTCACCGTTTTTGGCCGATTTATATTCTTCCTCATATTTGCGATAAAAAAAATCGCAATCGGCATTTATTGATTGGTTTGCGCAAAAGTGGTCGCGTTTACGGATGATGAGAATACATTTTTGGGGTTTTTAATTTTTTTAATTTTTTACTAAAAATGGCGGCGATCTGCGATTTTTTGCGGCACTGCGATATTTCAGCGGACATGTCGGACCATTTTGACACTTTTTTGGGACCATTGGCATTTATACAGCGATCAGTGCTATAAAAATGCACTGATTACTGTGTAAATGCCATTGGCAGTGAAGGGGTTAACCTGCAGGGGGCGCGCTAACGGTTAACTATGTTCCCTGGGCGTGTTCTAACTGTATGGGGGACTGCCTAGCTGGGGAAGGGAAGTGGTCATAGCCTTCACGTAAAGGAAGGCTGTGATCACAGCCCTTCCCCCTCACACAGAGTGGAGGTCCGTGTTTACATACACGGACCTCCGCTCACTCGCTCCGGGGGGGCCATCGCGGGTAGCCGGCGGCAATCGAAGCCGCCGCACCCGCTCCCTAGCCCCCCCTGGACACAGTGAGCGCGCGGGCGCGCCTCCGGCGGCACGCGCGCGCTCACTAAACTCGTTCCCGCAGCCGCCGTCGTATGACGGCAATTTGCGGGAACGAGCCACTTTGCGGCCATCAGATGCCGATCGGCGGTCGGCAAGTGGTTAAAGGAACAGAAAAAAGTTCAAATAAACAGTAATATTCCCTCTCAGGGGGTTCCACCATCACTGTGTAAATACACACTTCAGCCTCCTGGCTTACTCAAATGTCCTTAGTCAAGCTCCCTCCTGTAGCTTACTTTTTGTGTCAGCCTCCTACAGACATGCACGCACAGACTGCCACCTGGAGCCTTAGACTCCTGGAGACCACCTGTCTACCTCTCATGTAGCCGTCTCCTCCTGGAACCCTCCCAACCTCCTAGGCCAGAACACCTGTCTGCCGGGTGGAGCTGTCTCCAAGTGTGAGCCCTGAGCTCTCTTCCTAGGATGCATATAAAGCTAACCCACTGGTGTGTCATTAGCATGCCTGCCAAAATCAGGCATACACTGCTCATATACACTGTGACACGGGTCGTCTCTCCACATATCCCCCCCCCCCTGTTCCACACCGTAGTGAGAAATACAACACCCTTCTTCCTAAAGGGGCACTCCACCCACCTATTTTTCCGGGTGTGCTTCCCCGTGCACTTCATCCTGACCTTTGGGGTCCCACTGACCTCTCTATCATCCAATCTACCTTCTGGCTCTGGGTTCCCACTTTTCTTTTCACCTTCCCCAGACCTATTCTCTCATGACTGTAGGGGGCCTACTTCCATGACAATTGTGGGGTTACCCTTGGCAACACATTTCTTCACAACAGTCTCTTTTACCACTTTTGTCACCGTTGGTACTTTCAATACCTCTGACCTGTCCAACAGTGCTTCAGATTGCTTTTCATACACAACCTCTGTATGAAGCGATCCAGCGTACTGTGAGCCAACTTTCCACATCAACACAAAGCATTGCATGAATTGTTTCCACCATTTGCGATCTCTACACAGTACAGCCTGCAATATCCAGCTCCAACCAGCCGTACCCCATGGTACCAGTTTTCCAATCGCAGGAGAGGACGGCTGGACGTACACTCCACGATGTTAGCATTACTTTAAACATGTCTGTCATCACAAAATTCATATTTTTCCCTTCATGCATCGCGGACACAATTTCTGCAGTGTGTTTACACTCTCTCAGACCTTCAGACATAAGAGGGTTAATCTCTGCAACAACCCATGCACCTTGGCCTATAAGCTGTTCCGAAGACACCTCTCCTGGCACAAGAGAAAAGGAAGGAAATTGGGACTTTGTGTGAGGGATGTATACCAAAAACAGAAACAGCGAACAGTCCATGTGCAAAAAGTATTTTATTGGCTCTCCCTTGGTCGTGGAGATATTGTGTTCTCCCTGGGTCCTGGAGAATGCACCAAAAAATTCTTACACAGTTTTATGGATATACATACAAGCCACCCAACCAACCAGGTAAAAACACCACTAGTCTTTACAATTTCCCTTTACACTCCTTTTCATCATTATTATCCTCCCACCTTGGTCACCTCAAACTGATCTGCTCTCACACTTTCCACCTCTTGGAGCCTGATTTCCTCTCATTGTCTCTATAGGTACCTTACACACTATACATACATATTATATACCCCACTATTTAAATCCACAGATGTGGTCACGCTCTGGTACCCTTCACCTACATACTTACTCATTGAGGAACCTTTTGTGCTTCTGGCCCGCCCGCACACCTCTGTCGCCTCAGCTCTTGTGGGGGACATGTGGACGGCCCTGGCCCCTTGGTCACATACTAACTGATGTAAGTATAGGGATTTCATCCCTTTTCCTCTATTTACCATTCATCCTCAAATGCTAGTTACTATGTCCAGATCATTGGTTATTATGCCTTTTTTACAGACTACTTGTGCATCGCCCCTGAAGAGTGGGCCACGTCCCATGAAACGGGTCAGGCTTACACAGACGCAATATGTCTATACACATGATCTATATGATGTTCCATATGTTGTTTTTATTTATGACCTTGTCATAGCTATGTTTTACAATGACTTGATGCTATAGAGGCTTTTTATTTGTCTCCCTCTACCATGTATATTACCACAATGGTGCATTATTTATCAGAGCCATATATATGGGGCTTGTATGTATATCCATAAAACTGTGTAAGAATTTTTTGGTGCATTCTCCAGGACCCAGGGAGAACACAATATCTCCACGACCAAGGGAGAGCCAATAAAATACTTTTTGCACATGGACTGTTCGCTGTTTCTGTTTTTGGTACACATCCCTCACACAAAGTCCCAATTTCCTTCCTTTTCTCTTGTACCAGGGATGGAGACGCATTTTTTTGCGTTTCATTTAAAGTCCCAAACCATTCCGTCCATTGTATCCAATAGGGATGGATGAATGTGACCAATCACCAAGCAACCTGCACGCCTCATGTATATATTTTTTGTCCCATGACATTTGAGGTTAATCCCCACATTGCTATGTGGGCTTACTTCCATGACCACATACAACCTTTTGTTACCCATGGTCCTTGGTTGAGTGATTCCCCAGTGGTATGTGTCGGATGCCTGGGCTGTTCTGTTGCCCACCTCCAGGAGCTGCAATGGACTTCAGGCGTCCCTCCCTCTCCTCCCTTTCCCTCCCTACCCCTCCACGCTCATGCTTGTTGGGGGTGGGGGTGGGGCAGGGGCGGCTCTGCCTCGGTGCATCGGCGACACATCACCGCCCCATGTTGCACGGCATCCTACTTGGATGTCGCTCAGCTGGTGCGAGTTTTTCCATCACAGCTGATGCTTGGGAGTTGTCAAAACTGAGCGGGTGGTCCCGTCCGCTCTGGTGAGGACCTTTCCCGTCTTTGTCATGCTGTACGTGATGCTGGCACGGGTGTGTCGGCATGACCGGTAGCACAAAACACGCTCCACCTGGTGTTAGTCTGTCTCTCTTGGCAGCACCAGCCACACGCACACATGCACTTCCAGATTGGTTTGCAGGTCCCAGCCACCCAACCAAGTAAAAACACCACTAGTCTTTACAATTTTCCTTTACACTCCAGCACTGGTTCTCACTTCATCCTTTTTGGCAGTGTCCTCTATTTGGTTTTTTGCCTTTTTTTTGTTTTCTGCTCTCACCAGCTGGCTCACCTATCTTTCTCAATTTTCATCATTATTATCTTCCCACCTTGGTCACCTCGGACTCCCTTTTCCTCCATTTACCTTTCATCCTCAATAGCTAGTTACTATGTCCAGATCATTAGTTATTATGCCTTTTTTAAAGACCACTTGTGTATTGCCCCTGAAGAGTGGGCCACGTCCCATGAAACACGTCGGACTTACACAGACGCAATATGTCTATGCACATGATCTATATGATATTCCATATGTTGTTTTTATTTATGACCTTGTCATAGCTATGTTTTACAATGGCTTGATGCTGTAGAGACTTTTTATTTGTACTCGGAATCTTCAGATTGAAATGGTGAGACATAATTAGAATGGACAGCGACCTGAAGTGTGCCGTGGTCATGAGGGTCAGTATGCCTTAAAGGGGGCATACCTGATATGGTTAGCAGTAAAATAATTGTTGAATTTAAGGGCTAGGGAGGGTAGGAGAAACGTTCCCAGAAAGCCGTAGCTTAGGTAGGAGGAGGCTGGGTTATATGAGCCCCAGACTCCTCCTACAAATACAGACAGGCCTGCGGCCAGCCTTAACATTTGTACTCGGAATCTTCAGAGTGAAATGGTGAGACATAATTAGAATGGACAGAGACCTGAATTGTGCCGTGGTCATGAGGGTCAGTATGCCTTAAAGGGGGCAAAAAGACACAGATTAGGTGGGCAAAAATTTTTTATTGACAAGTTACAAACTAATCGACCAACCGAGCAAAAGCACTGGACATCTCGGCAAAAGGTTCGGGAATATATCTAACGTATCAAAACGACTTCCATCTGCCTAATTTCCGGATCACATGTGCGGGGACCCCTTGCTGAGTGGCAGCAGAGGCCGCACCAATTCTGAAGGAGTGACCTGAATATAGTTTGGGGTTTGCTCCCAGTCTAAATAGCAAAATACGCACATGTTTGTAGTATTGGCTAGTAGTGAGCGAGGTAACAGGAAATGGCAGTAGAGGTCCATCGCTAGCCTTCCCTTTGAGTTGATCCAACAGGACCTCCAGCACCTTGACCGGACACCATGCTGTGTTAGTTTCAAAATACCTAATGTCTGAGCCTCTGCCTGTTTGGCTACTCTTACACGTCTCTAAGTGTAACCTGAAGTGACCCTGATGTCTAGTGAGATGTTTTAATAAAATAGGGCGGGACCGAGGACCTGACACGGAAAACTCGCTCGGCCTCAGGAACCGTAGAAAGCCAAATATATAGCTGCCTTGATGATCAGGCTGGCTTGTCTGCTGAATGGTTCCGAGGAGAGCATGTCAGACATGTCCCAAAATAGCTGACCCGTGATCGGGCGTCTGCTAACTGTAGCAGGTGGGCAATTCTTTTGTAAACCCTTGAACATAGCCTTAATAGGGTGAGCAGAAAATAAAGAGGGATCATTAGGGTGCTGCATGGACCTAAAATGCTGGATCCCAGCCACGTACGTTTTAATGGTAGTCAGTGTTAGCTTCAGGTTAAAGTGGCAAAAGGAGATAAAAGCCAACACACAATCCACGCTGAACCGGTCTGCGTGTGGAAATTGTACCAAAAAGGAGAGGAAAGCTTGCCAAGCTGAGTCGTACGCTTTCCTGGTATTAGCTGCTAAAGAAGAGGTGATCAGCTCCCTGGCCCCTGCCTGCAAGACGCTTAATCCATCCTGAGCGTTGAGTAACAAGGGCATGGTGTGGCCTGAAGGTCTGCCTCTGGAACCTGTCAGAAAAATAAAGGAAAATTAAAACGTGACAAAGCGTCGGCTGCCACGTTCCATGTACCTTCGATGAAACTGCAAATGATGTGGAATTTCCCATGCAGGGAGAGCCAGGTTAGCTTTCTTAGAAAGGCCATGATAGTCAGTGACTTGGACCTACCCTTGTTAATAATTTCAACTGCTGCTGCACTATCTGATACGAACTTGACTGCCTGGCCACCCCACAAGTGACCCCAGACCTGAGCTGCTGCCACAAGGGGATAGATCTCAAACAAGGCCAAGGTCTTGTAGAACCCAGGTATGGATTTCACTTCATCCGGCCATTGCCCTGCCAGCCAGTGATTACCAAATATGGCCGCGAAACCTCTGGACGCGGCTGCATTGGAAACCACTGTGGGTCATGAGTCGGAAATGGCTTGGATGAACATGGAAATGCAATTCCACTGACCTAAAAAACAGTCCCACATGTTGAGGTCCGCTATTGCGGCAGCATCCAGTTTGATGCAGGCATCGGAGTCCCCTGCTAAAGGGAGGAGAGTCAACAGTCTGGACACAAAGGACCTGCCTTGGGGAATTATCCTCATTGCAAAATTCAGCATGCCCAGGAGAGACTGTAATTCCCTCCTGGTGCAAATCTGTGATCTTGCACAAGCATGGATGAGTTCCTTGATCCTTACTAATTTATCTGAAGGAAGACTGGCCTGCATGGATTGGGTATCCAACCTGATGCCCAGGAAATTTAGAGTTTTGGCTGGGCCCTCCACTTTTTTAGCAGCTAAAGGCACGTTGAGAGCCGAAAAAACAGAGACTAATTTCTCAAGATCGGAAGGATTCCTATGGACCGATTCGATCAGCAGGAAGTCATCCAGATAGTGGATAACCTCCTGTGCACCAAAATCCAACTGAGAGCTTGTGCAAAAGTGTTAAAGAGCCACGGGCTGCTTTTGGACCCGAATGTAAGTTTCATGGCGAAATAATATTGATCCCACCACTTGATTCCATGCCATTGCCACAAGGAAGGAAGGATCGGCAATAGTTTAAAAGCATCGGAAATATCTGCTTTGGACAGCCAGGCCCCGACCCCCGAGTTGATGATACTCTGGATAGCCTGATCTACTGAAGCATATTTCAAGGAAAACTCCTCGGACGGGATCAATGAATTGAGACTAGGTACCTGTGAGGAATGAGGTGCTGACAAATCATAAATCAAACGTAGTTTATTGTTTAATTTGCCAACAGCTATCCCGATAGGACTAACCCTCCAGCTTTCAAAAGGTGGCTCGGAGAATGGGCCTATTACAAACCCCTTCTCTAATTCTGTCTGTAGTAAGGTGTCCACTGCTTCCCAGTTGCCCACTGCGGACAGCAAGTTGGGGAGGCTCGGTGGAAAACTTTCGACCTCCCAATCAGGATAGCCCTATCGACAACCGTTTAATTTGTTATTTGATGCAAACTAAATACTAAACAGTCGTGGAGTAAGGAGTGTCCATGGATCAGAGTTAAGTAACTAGGGCAGGCTCCTCAAAAGGAACTTTATACGAAGTCATCTAGTCCGATAGGTCTCATAGTAGTTGAGCCCCCAGCCCCGGACCGACAGGTTTCGTCTATAAAGGCTACGAAAATTTGATAACGGCTAGGAAGGAAGGAACACCGT
>BLSH010272133.1:197528-235116 GCA_018402905.1 Glandirana rugosa | reverse complement strand
CAGACCCAGTATTCAACACCTCAACAGCACTTAGCAAACAAACACTTAATAACAACACAGCCAAAATACCAATGTTAACAAGCAAACAATTTAAGAAAAGCAATTTGAAATACTTTAAGGAAAATAGAAATAGTTTAAACTTACTGTATCCAACTACTGTTTTTTTAAAACTATGCACTTTTGTCCTACTGCACTTCTGACCTGCTGCAATTGGAAAGAGCAACTCCCATAACGTTTTGCTTGGGGCTATTAAAGCTCATCAGGCAATTGTTGCTGCCTTTTTTCGCAGGAGCTCACTGCATTTTTTGAAATTGGAAAATAAAAATGTAAAAATACTGTGCACGAAACACACTGCAAACATATTAAATAAATGTATTGATGTTATTGGAATATCTGCAGTAGGTGTTTGGAAATCTTCTGTGATACTGGTCTAATTTGCGTTATTAAAAGTCAGCTCCTCAGTTGCTTTCTGCCCTTTCTGCTATGACATATGCAGCATGGTGGGCTAGCACCTCAGAAGCATACTGGTCCACCTCCAGACAGTGGTATTGCCATGATGGCAATTTTCAACACATATACCACAGCTCTCCAGAAACTCTTCTTTTGTTATAATCACATTGGAAAAGCCGTTGGATGAAGAAGAGGTGAAGTAAGAGGGGGGTAAGGAGATGGAGGACTGGATGAAGGGGCTGTTTTCAGTAGTTCTACACCATTTGTGATAGTAGGGCAACTTATAGCCCCAGCTTCCTATCAGACATAGAAGGTTTATTCAGGATTTTCGCTTTAGGAGATCCTCCTTGGAATCTTCCCCTTTCAGTGGCTAAGTCAGGACCAGTGTTTTGCTCTCAGCGAATGTCAGGTTTTCTGCCCATGTAGCACCCCCTACTGATTCACCTGTAACTCTATGGAATCTGAATCTGGTTCTCTCTGAGCAACAGAAACCGCCTTTTGAATCAATTAAAGTCATACCTCTCTCTATTCTTACCTTCAAGGTTGTATTCCTTGTAGTCATCACCACCAGTGTTGCCAACCTCCCGCAGCGTTTTTTACTGGCAAAACATGGGAAATTTGCTGGCGGATCACATTTTTTACTGACAACCTGAAAAATAACTGAACTCCTATTAACCTCTTGCCGACCGCCGATCAGCATCTGACGGCGACAAGGTGGCGCTCCTGCGCAAATCGCCGTCATATGACGGCGGCTGCGAGATCGCGCTCACTGTGTCCGGGGAGGGCCAGGGAGCGGGTGCAGATGAGTTGATCTCCGCCGGCCACCCGCGATGCCCCCCCCGGAGTGAAAGAACGGAGGTCCTTGTAAGTAAACGCGGACCTCCGTTCTGTGAAGGGGGAAGGGCTGTGATCACAGCCTTCCTCTACACGGAAGGTGTGATCACTTCCCTTCCCCAGCTAGGGCAGTCCCCCCACAGTTAGAACAAGCCCAGGGAACACTGTTAACCCTTAGAGCGCCCCCTGCAGGTTAACCCCTTCACTGCCAATGGCATTTACACAGTAATCAGTGCATTTTTATAGCACTGATCGCTGTATAAATGCCAATGGCCCCAAAAAAGTGTCAAAATGGTCCGTCATGTCTGCTGAAATATCGCAGTACCGCTAAAAATCGCAGATCGCCGCCAATACTAGTAAAAAAATAAAAAATAAAAACCCCAGAAATGAATTCTCATCATCCGGAAAAGGAGACCACTTTTGCGCAAACCAATCAATAAATGCCGATTGTGCCATAAATTGGCCAAAACCGATGAAAACAAATGTTTTTTTATATTTTTTTTGGATTTGTATTTTAGCAAAAAGTAAGAAATTTGTGTTTTTTTGTAAAATTGTCGCTCTTCTTTTGTTTATAGCGGAAATGACGCAGCGGTGATTAAATACCACCAAAAGAAAGCTCTATTTGTGGGAAAAAAAGGACGCAAATTTCGTTTGTGTACAACGTCGCACGACCGCGCAATTTTCAGTTAAAGCAACGCAGTGCAGAATCGCAAAAAGGGCTCCAGTCCTAAAGGGGGAAATCCTTCCGGGGCTGAAGCGGTTAAAAACTAAGACAATTGATATTTAAACACAACATGGAAACACTGACAATACCCACATCACATAGTTTGCCCGGTTTACACTTAAAAAGTCAGCACAGCATGACAAATTATCAGACCCTGATATTTATAGACAGTTGTAAAAATCACTGATTTTTACAAACTGTCAGTAAATTTACTGGCGGTTGGCAACACTGATCACCACTACGAGGCAACACTTAGTGACTAAGGCTTTGGCTGAAATATGTCTCGGCACATGAACAAAGTGTATTTATTCAACCCAGTTTGAATCAGGTGTCGTAGACAAAATTACCTTCAATTACTTTTTTTCTAGTTGAAATAAATCAAATTGGTGTGATGCTATTGTGTTTAAGTCAGACTAAAGTAAAAAAAAAAATGAGTTACACATCCAAAATATGTTGTGCCCTAATAAGGTGTCACTGTTGCGGTCCCTGAAAATACTGTTCCATAACACCATACCAAGGCAGCTTAAAGGCATCTGCCGAGCATATCATTTAAAGTATAAGGTGTTTTTCTGTGGTCACTTCAAAGACGGTTGTATGGTATTTGTGAAACTTTTTTTTGCTTTGTTAAAAATCCACCATGACAGTGCTCAGCTCTCTATGCCATTTTTGACAATGATTTGTTTTGAAAATGAAAGTGGTTTGCAGCATCTTTCAGTAAACTTTCCATGAATAGAACCCCAGAAGATCTGCTTATCCCTACACTTGGATTGGAAATATGATACAGGAAAGATCCCCAGATAAAAAGAAGAAAAAAAAAACAATAACAAATGCAGCTATCACATCAAAGGACTGGTAAGCTGCAGTTTATTGGAGTATATGCTTTTAATTTAAGGTTAAGGTTTATATTTATGGGTCAGGTTAAAGGTATTAATTTGATTTAGAAATTAATTTTGATGCCGGGGTAGATTTCAGGTTCACACTGAGGTCAAGGGTTAGTAACAGACTATTTTCTAGGGATAGGCAAGAGGTTCAGGCCGAGCATAAGTTCGGCACGAACATCGTCCGTTTAGGTGTTTGCCAAACACCCAAATTTTCTGTGTGCTCGGCGGGATGCTCACCCACCGAGAGCACAGTCAATAGGTTGTTAAGGAGCAGGCATCCCTACTATTTCCCAGCATGCTAAGTGACTATTTTTTTGTTGTTTTTGTTTTGTGATAAATGTAGAAGACATGCAGTAAAAGTCTTTTTGGTGTCACTAATTCTGCACTTTTAATTGCTGCAGTGATGCGAGCCTATTGTGTCACTACATAAAGTAGATAACTCATGCTACTACTGGAGTACCAATTAACTTGGAATTTCCCTTTAAAACTGAGTTAGTGATAAATATTTATGCTCCCTAAATTATTTGCATTGAAAATCTCTGTAAGTCTTATGAGCATAAAAGATGGCTGAACAAAAAGTGTTACCTTCAGGAAAACAATCTGCATTCAAAGATTATGGTCTGCGCACTTAGCCAGAACATAGAAAATGTTCAGCAGTTTCATATAGATCATTGGAGGGCATCCAAACAATTTAACTTTCTTGCCAAGGGGAGAAGAAAGTCACAGTTATATCCCACGCTGACAGTGAGAGAAGATTGCTAGGACTGTGATTCATTTCATCATGTAAATGTTGCTTTTTATCTCTTTAAATGGCATACAGTTCAAAGAAATAAATATACAGTATTTAAAATATATTAAAACATTTATTTTTGAGAGCTGGCAGGATTCATTCATGTGTTGTTGTTTGTCCATGTTAACAGGAGCGTGACAGTTAAAATACAAATCCAAAATGGTCTTTGTCATTTTGTATGGAACATTTTGTGTGGAACTGGAAAGTGTAAATTCATTTGCTGGTTATAGGACCTGAGAGATAACTCTCCAAAAAAAGAGAAGAGGTCATCCCCCTGCCCCAATACCAGTTGCCTTGCAGAATATGTATTGAGTTGCTCAGTAATTAGGATAGTGTTCCAATACCTCTTCTAGATTTTGGAGGAAATAAAAAGAGTTCTTAATAGCCAAAACTTTTTTTTAACTTTTCTTCAGTTCAGAAAGGGTTATAACTTTTTACAGGTTTTTCTGCTTGAAGGCGCAGGGAAAAGAATTCCAAAGACAAGCCAGTGTGTTTCCGTTTTAAGATCCCCCTTCATCGGGGCTTAAACATCAGGGCTATTCAATTATGAAATAAACGGGCTTCTTTAACTCAAAAGCAAACTTCAGCAGCTATTTTTTGTCCTTTGACACGCTTTAGTGTGGTGTTCTTTTGGTTACTACATCGTCTAGTGTTCACCTGAGGTGCTGTTGAGAAGTCTTTGTGTTAAAAAGGTATTAGCGCATCTCCGGTATCCAGGGCTGGTGCAAGGATTTTTGTCTACACAGGCGAAGGTGCATTTTGGTGCCCCCCCCTCATTCCTTCTAACTTGAGGGAGGAAGTGACCTGCGGAGCACGTAGCTCTCACCCAATTCCCACTCTCCAAATCCCCCCCGGCACAAATCCTCTTTCCCCCCCAATCCTCCTTCTCAGCACAACAATACCCCCTAAAGTTTTTCTCCCAGCAAAAAAATCCCCCAAATCCAGTCCCTCTTCTAGCACAGATCTTCCTCCCAGTGTAAATCTTTTCCCCATTTATATCACAAATTTTCTCCTCCAAATCCCCCTCCCAGCACAAATCTTACACCCACTAAATATCCCCTCCCAACACAAATTCTCGTCCCAGCACAAATACATCCCTCCCAAATCCCCTCCCAGTACAAATCCTCCCCCCTTCTAATGCAAATCATTTATTAATACTTTCCAACTGTCCTGCTTTTTGTGGGACCTTCCTGAGATAAGAACAAAAGCCCACAAATGCAGACTAAGGGCTAGTTCACACCAACACACAGTGCAGGAAACCTGCGTTCTGCGTGCGCTTCCTGCACCGCATTCAAAACGCATTGCAGTTGCGATCTGCCCTGGGTATCAATGTTAGCTTAACCCCTTCATGCCTAAGCCTTTTTTTTTACATTTGTTGCTTACAAGTTAAAATCCGTATTTTTGGGCTGAAATTGCACTGCACCCGGAACGCATGTGAATCACACAGGAACGCCCAGTGTGTTCCTGTGCAATTCATGGTGTGAACTGGCCCTGAGTCCTGAAGCTCAATGCCAAAAAAAACTTCTACTAACTTGCCTGGCAGGGGGCACTAATGTGGGCACCTGGGTGCTTTCTCTGCATTTATAGTGGGGTGCCCAGGTTCCCAGATACCTTGTTTTCCCCTTTGTAGAAGCCAGCATTTCTGAGGGGAGGAGGGGGGCTAAGAGGATACTGTATGTCCAAGGGAGTGCTTTAGAAGGAGAGAGAACTTGTGCAGATTTAATATCCATCCCCCCTCCTTGCACAAATTCCCTAGGACACACAGTGTCCTCTTAGCCCCCCTCTTCTAAGTCACTGAAAGAATTTCCAGCTTCCTCCCCCCTCCTTCCCTCGTAAGTGACATCTTTATTGTGTGTAAAACAGACCTCAGGCTCAGCCCAGCCCAGCGTGGAGCAGCCATGCTCGGCGACGTCTCTCCTCCTCGGCTGTCTGTGTACAGGAATACATCACAGCCGAGGAGGAGGAGACTCTGTGAAAGGCAGCCGGTGGGCAGGGAGAGATGCCGGGACACTGTGCACTGTGTGCAAAGCGGAGATCGCAGGCAGCGTGTGGGACACCAAACACCCCGCACAAGCTGTGGGGCGGCTGTCACTGGTGCCCACACTAATGCGCTTCTACTGGGCAAGTGTGTGGAGGCTGAGCCAAGTGCCGCTCTGCTCCAGTATTCCCTGGGACTCCAGGACTAATTCAGGAGGTGGGGGGAATTTACCGCCCCCACCACCCTGGCACCCTCAGGCGGCTGGCTGACTCGCCTTTTGGTGGCGCCGGCCCTTCCGGTATCTAAGTCTAGGGGCACAGCTATTGGAATCCATAAATCCTATCCATTTTAGCCCATTGGGAATCAGGTGGATCCCCAGGACTGCTATGTGTTCCTGAAGGGGACAATTGCTGGGAGAGTGTTCACATTCGCCACAATTTATGCTCCTAACGCCAACCAACTTACCTTTATTGACACAGTCCTAGATCGCTTAGCAGAATTTAAGGAAGGTGCCCTGATCCTTGGGGGTGACTTTATTGTTAGTTCTGACCCTTCCCTGGATGTCTTCCACCGACAACCTTCCCATTCCTATGCCTTTTTCAAACACTTTCGCAAGACCCTTCAGACTCACCTTTTGATAAACACCTGGAGAGTGCTTCACCCCTCCGACAGAGACTTTAGTTACTATTCTAAGGTCCACGACATGTACACCGTATCGACCTACTTTGTGTGGACTACCCTACCCTGGAGCTTCTGCAGTCATCGTCCATTGGAAATATTGCCATTTCCGACCATGCTTCGGTCATGGTCACTCTCACCCTACCACCTGGCACCAGTAGGGCGTGGTCGTGATGGCTAAACGAAAACTTTCAGGATGACACTGTGGTAGTCTCAGGGGTTACTGATATTCTAACCCACTACTTTAGGCAAAACAGAACGGAGGGCCTCAGCAAAGGGATCATTTGGGAGGGCCACAAAGCAGTATTGAGGGGGGAGCTGATCTCCTTAGGCTCTAAGCTTAAGAAAACATGCCAAGCATACTTTCAAAAGGTACTCTAGGCCCTTCAGCAAGCCAAACTGCAGCATAAACATAGCGAAGGCCCAGAGGCACTGACGAGGCTGATGGAACTAAGGGAGCTATTCTTGAGCTTATTAGATCGCCAAAGCCGTAAGCGGTTAAGATAACTGTCTCATAAATATTATGAGCACGGCAACAAATGTGGTCAAATGTTAACAAGAGCTCTCCGGAAACAACGTGCACAGACATATATTCATAAGCTCCACTCCTCTTCTGGATAGATCATGGTTCAGTCCTCTAAAATTGCCTCTGGGTTTTGAGCTTACTATGCCGACCTCTACAATATTGATCTGAACATGTACGCAGACGCTGGGGCGACCAAACTGGCTGCTATACATGACTACTGGGCCACTGCAGGCCTTCCCCCTCTGACGGGCGAGCAGCACTCCACTTTGGAGTCTCCTATTGCTTCCGTTGAGATTGAGTCGACGGTGAAGTCCCTGCCTAGTGGGAAAAGCCTAGGCCCTGATGAGTTCATCAAGGTGTACTATAAGGTATGTTTTCCCCTCCTGTCCTGTGCTGATATTTTAATTCCTTAGCTGGAGGTAATATAATTCCTCCGGAGGCACAGTTGACCCATATCTCAATGTTTCCAAAGGAAGGTAAGGACCCTATTGTACCCCAAAGTTATTGACCCATATCCCTCCTTAACGTGGATATTAACATTTTGGGCGAAAATCCTTGCAAATCGATTAAAGCACCTTCTGCCCCATATTATTCATCCTGACCAAACTAAATGGGGTTCATCATTGGCCAGGAAGCTAGGGACAACTCAATTAGGGTGATCCAACTCATCCATTGGGCCCGTAATTATCAGAGTTCTGTGCCATAACTGGTATTATGCAGAAAAAGAGATTAAACGCGTAGATTAGACGTACATGCGAGCGGTTTTAGAGACTCTGGGTTTGGTACCAAATATGCTAACCTGGATTATGGCCTTATATACTGCCCTGAGTGCACAGGTCAAGGTTAATGGCCTTTGCTCTTCTAGGTTCTAGGTTCTTTTCAGTCTGGTACTCTAACCACTATTGCGTACTGTGCAAGTGAATCCTGATATCAAAGGCTTGAAGCTTGGTAATACTGAGCACAAACTGTCGTATCGTATGCTGATGACATGTCCCTAATCTCACTGCCTAACCTGATGAGAGAACTCAAGCATCTTGGAACGTTATCAAATTTTAAAATGAAGTACACAAAATCAGAAATCCTTCCCATTCAGTTGCCCTCTTCCCTGGCAAGCTGCCTACGGGCGGCTTTCCTATTACCCCCCGCTACTTGCCACGGTAAAACAAGATCTTTCGCACTGGATATCATAAAAATTAACGTCCTCCCCAGAATACCTTTTCTATTTATAGATTATTCCTGTGCCCCTACCCAGAGGCTTTTTTACCCAACTGTCCAGCATGCTATCAGGATTTGTTTGGAGGAAACCGCGCATTGCTCTGAGAGTGATGAGATGCCCAAAACATGCGGGTGGCTTGGGGGTCCCAGACATACAGAGGTACTACAGAGCTATTGTCCTTCAGAGAATATTAAACTGACATTTCCACACTTACTCTAAACTCTGGGTTTCCCTGGAGAAGTATATGGCGTGCAGGAACCTGTCCTATGCCCCGTGGCTGTCTCGGGAGCACAGGGGGTTGTCGGATACTACTGCCCCATTGACAACCCATGCTCTTACAGTGTGGGACTGAATCAATCTGCTGTTGGGTCTGGAACCCTCTGTGTGCCCATTGGCTCTACTGGGTGGTTCCTGTGCTTCCAAATGAATGGCCTTCTTCGGGCCTTGGGTGGCTGTGCCAGTTGTGATAAGCTTCTGAGGAACGGTAAGCTGCTGCCTTTTGAGACCCTGCAAACCCGACATGGGAGTTCACAACTGGACTTTTGGAGATATAGGCAACTCCACCACGTTTTTGAAGTTAATGGCTGCTCCATTAGGGATATTTCTGCCCTCATGCCATTTGAGTGTCTCTTTATAGAGGATGAACCAATGCCACACATGGTCTCCGAACTTTATCTATTGTTAGGTACTGCCACTCTGGAAGCTAAGCCCACCTATATAAGGCTCTGGGAGAGGGACTTGGGGCTTGAATTCACCCCGGCTCAACTAACTCACCTATACCAGCTCACTCACTCAAGCTCTTTGGACACTAAAACTCAGGAGACAAACTATAAGATTTTGTCCCACTGGTATTGTGTGCCTGCTGATCTGGCATGGATTTCTCCCTCAAACACTGAACAATGCTGGAGGGGTTGTGGTCATCGGGGTACACTTTTACATTTATTGTGGGAATGCCCGGTAATAAGGCATTTTTGGGGGGACATTAAGTCCCAGATACAGGATATCTTAGGCATAGATGTCCCTCTCTCCCTAATTAATTTCCTGTTGCACATCCCTCCCATGTCGGGTAGCCAATATAAGAAAAGCGTACTACCTCACTTGCTGAACGCGGCAAAGCACCTGCAATTTTATTAAAACAGTCTCGAGCTGCTCACATTATGTAAACGTTTTAATACATTTGTTTAGTGGTTTGGTTATTGTACCATTGGAAGTCTTCATTTTTTATCTCCTATATATGTGGTGTATAATTTCTGTGGGGAACACCTGCACTGGAGTTAATGGGACTAGCCTAAAATGCCATCCATGAGAATGGAAGGCATTTGGAGTTGGTGAGTTTTCCATCTGAAGGGGAGAGGGATCACGGAGTGTACACTAGTGGTGTTATGTGGAGGTTTATGGAAAGGAGAACTGCACTGAATTGATATTAAGGAGCAGCGGCACATGGGTTTAAAGATCACTAACTGACACATTGGGTGTGTTTTTTATATGGAAGTTTATATGGACAATTTCATTTTGATCTTTCATATGGACTTTTTTCACATGGACTTTTTTTGAGACACGTGTAGTCTTGGTTGATTGTTTAGTACTATTTCATATATTTTTTGGGTAAATTTCTTACTGCGCTAGTTTTAAAGTGAATTATAGACACTTTATATATATGGTTTTTGCAAAGTTTACTAGCACATGGTGGCAGCAGTGATAATAATTGGGAGATTGATACATACAATTGGTTTATATTTTGCTTCACAGCACAGGGTTCATTTATTTGATACATATATTTGGATAGGAAGTATGATATTGGCACAATCACCAGTAAAAATAAAGAAAACAGAGTCGGAAAAAATAAAACAAATGCAGCTAGCACATCAAAGGACTGCTGAACTGCATTTAAAGGACCCTTTATTCTCTTCCTATTCAGTTTGTCAGAATTCATTTTATTCTCCCTACAGCAGTGATAAATTTGCTTTGTAAATGTGGCTGCTTGGTGCTATTAATTTTATGCTGAGAGGGCTGGCTTATTTTAAAAAGTTCTACAATATGCATGGTATCTTAGTGACCTATCTCCAAATATATGCGTTCCCACGTGGGAAGCAGAAATTGGCCAAAACTATGTAAAAACTGAGTTTAGAAAGCCTTTGTTTGTACTGGGGAGCAAGATATGTATAATTATAATATGGTACCTTATTATACATGATCTGTAGCTGCAGGGGATCTTTACCAGGAGAGCAACATAGGAAATGGCAATTATGTGAATATAACCCTAACGTGTATATATAAATGTAATAGGGATTTAGCATTATCTGTATTTTGTTTTTATGGTTATCAATAGACAGGAAATGACAATTGCCTGAAATGCAGCAGAGCAATCAGCATGTATGTTATGGATTGTGTTGGGCCAACGGGTGGAATAAGTGCAGATTCTAATGCTAAGGTCAGAGCCTAGTTTTCTTTTTTCTTTTTGCTTTCCCTTTATTTTCATCTGGTGATCCAGCCAGTAATTTAATACATTTTGTTTACTGAAAACCGAAACACAATACCACAAATTGAAAACTGAACTCAGCCCCGGAATGATTTACCCCCTTCCTGACCAGAGCACTTTTTGCGATTTGGCACTGCGTCGCTTTAACTAATAATTGCGCAGTCGTGCGATGTTGTACTGAAACAAAATTGACGTCCTTTTTTCCCACAAATAGAGCTTTCTTTTGGTGGTATTTGATCACCTCTGCGGTTTTTATTTTTTGCGTTATAAACAAAAAAAGAGCAACAATTTTGAAAAAAAATATTTTTTACTTTTTGCTATAATACATATCCAAAAAAATATAAAAAAAACAAATGTATTCATTAGTTTAGGCCAAAATGTATTCTTCTAAATATTTTTGGTAAATAAAATTACAATATGTGTTTATTGATTGGTTTGCGCAAAAGTTATCACTTTTACAAACCATGAGAATTGATTTATGGCATTTTTATTTATGTATCGCTTACCCCTGTAGGAGTGCCTGGATTTGATGTTATAATTTACTACTCTGACAGTACAACCCTTTAAGCAAACCCGACCCCTCTGAATATTCTTGCAGGCAGTCTCTATAGCATTTCCACACAGCCAGGTGCACACACAATCCTGCTTGTTTCCAATGACCAGTCTAGGGGATACATTTTCAATGCTTTATTGTTTAACTTGGATAGGAGAAGGATAGGTATGAGATACTCCAAGTAACTGACTGTAACTGAGGACAAATTCTTCCTAGGCTCTGTATAGCAGGCGATCAGTGGCTTCACACAGCAGACTGACTCCAGTGAAATAAGTCCATCTCTAAACAAAAAAGAACATGCAAGACTTTGTTTCTTCAAGACACTAGCCAGTGTCTCCTTTCTAGCTTAGTGTAGCAGACTACCAAAGACACTTTATGGCAGGCTGACCTTAGCAGAACAGGTCCCTTATCAAGCAGTAAGGACAGGAGCTGGACTCTGTTCTTCAAGACACTCTCTAGTGTCTCCTTTCTAGCTCACACATCCAATTAAGCTGATATGAGGGCATGGGAAATTCTAGCACACACAGTCTCAGGGATTCTCTCACAGATCTGTACTCACACCATGTCCTGGGACAGTCGGTAGCCCTTTCTGCCAACCTCCAAGCGACACTTTGCCACTGCAGTATCAGACCGAATCTAAGGACATCCTCCCTCTGTCAGCTTTCAAAGAACTGTGGGTTGCAGCTTCAGCCTCCTGGATAGGCTCTCAGGCCTAGCAGCTAAGAGCTGAACATACGCCTCACCCCTCAGGCTTGGGTGGGCTGGGACTCCTTACCTTGAGCCCATGTGCTCCTTTTTATATGAAGGTGTTCAACCAAGATGCAGTGGGTCACCACTCCCCTGCTAGCTGGTCAGAAACACCTCCAAATACACCTGCTGTTACTGGCTGAGGCTTTTCCCCTCTGTCCAATAGGGGCCCATACTACTGGACAGGATAAAATAGCTCCAGACCATATGAAACAGCACCAGAGCACACTGAGCAGACTCAAATCAGGCTCTCTGATAAGCAGACAGCATATACATTTACCTGTCTGCTCTACTGTTAAGCAGAGAGAGAGACATAAAACTATATACACTCTCTAGTACCCAAACTAGGAGGGTGCTACATCTATTTATTTATTTTTTACTGGTAATGGCAGCGATCTGCGTTTTTTAGTGGGGCTGCGATATGGCGGCGGACAGGTCGGACACTTTTGACACTTTTTTGGGACCATTGACATTTATACAGAGATTAGATCTAAAAATAGCCACTGATTACTGTATAAATGTCACTGGCAGGGAAGAAGTTAACCTGCAGAGGGCAATAAAGGTGTTAACTGTGTTCCCTCATCGTGTTCTAACTGTGTGGGGGCTGGGCTGGCAGGGGCATGACAGATCTAACTGATCCTGATGACAAGGATCAATAGATCACTGTCATGCCGCCTGACAGAAAGGGGAACCATCGTGTTTACATCAGTGTTTCCCCGCTCTTCTTCTGTATTAGGCGATCGCGGGTTGCCAGCAGACATGGAGTCTGCCCGACCCGTGGCCACACTCAGGGAGTGTGTGGCGAGGACAAGCTAGCTGCGCCTGTGCGAATTGCAGTTTATACACGGCGGTTCACTCTACGCTGCCACACTGCAGCAGTAAATGTACACGAGCCGGTCAGCAAGCGGTTAAGCTGACCTACTCATACTGTGAGGTTACATTACCCTTTCTGGACTAACAATTTTCCATTGAGGGTACCACCATCAATACTAAAATGTTTCGGAAAGAAATGGCTGCCAACATGCTCTTAGAAGTAATCACCCAAGAGCTTTGATTCATGGAATCCCAATTGGGCAGTTCTTAAGGATCAGGTGGAACTGCTCTAATGAATGTGACTTTAATGATGAGGCAAAAGAAATGTACAGGCATTTCAGAGAAAGGGGCTACCCCCATAAATCAATTAAAAAAGCCAAGAGAGAGGCAGTAACTAGTAAACATGGAAATCTCCTTGTTAGCTCCAAGAATGAGCAGGACCCAAAAAACCAACACCCTTGAATCATTACCAGATATGGCTCACAGTGGGGTCAGATTAAAAGTGTCCTGGAGAGGCCTTGGTTAATTCTAACTCTCTCCCCTGCTATTCAGGGGATTGTTGGACCTAGGTCCCTATTAATAGCAAAAATAGCAAGGAATCTGAACGACATGTTAGTACATTCAGAATACCAAAGATCACAAAGAAAATACTAACTGGTTGACAAGTTCTAAACCTACAGTTGAGATGTATGATTGTGGCCATTGCCATATCTGTAAGAATGTCCACAGAACAAAATAATTTGCTAATTTTGATGAGACTAAAATAAATAAAATTAAACAGTTTATCAACTGTTCTACAACAAGGGTCATTTATACGTTGTCCTGCCCCTGTAATAAAATCTACGTGGGCAAGACCAAAAGTAAAACTACGTATAAGAATTGGAGAACACATAGCTAGCATAAAGAAAAAAAGATGATGAGCACCCCATTTCAGTACATTTTGCCCAGTTCCATCAGAGTGACCCAAAGGGTCTGCAGGTCAAAGGAATTTATGTGTTAAACCTACCCCTAAGGAGGGGGGACTTTGATAGAATCATCCTACAAAAGGAGAAAATGTGGAGTATAACCTGGGTTCTTTGATTCCACAGGGTCTAAATAATTAATGTAACTTACAGCCCTTTCTAGAAGTATAATGGTCGTAATTAGGAAAAACATTCCCCATGAAAGAGATGAGGGAATTTTGAGATATATTTTCTTCTGTGCCTTTTATTTTTAGCTTCATTTCTGCTCTGTAATTTCCCTTCCTTACCAACAGTAAAAGATGAGGTTCTATAATGTGAATACAGCTCAGGAAAGGGTTAACAGTGAACTTTAGCTGAGTAAAATTATAAACACAACACTTGTGTGTTTCCCCCTATTTATTATGAGCTGAACTCAAAGATCTATGACTTTTCTATGTACACAAAAGGCCTATTTCTCTCAAATATTGTTCACAAATCTGTCTAAATATGTGTTAGCGTGCACTTCCTCTTTGCCGAGATAATCCATCCACTTCACAGGTGTGGCATATCAAGATGCTGATTAGACAGCATGATTATTGCACAGGTGTGCCTTAGGCTGACCACAATAAAAGGCCACTCTAAAATGTGCAGTTTTACTGTATTGGGGAGGTCTGGGGGGTCCAAAAAACAGTCAGTATCTGGTGTGACCACCATTTGCCTCACGCAGTGCAGCACATCTCCTTCGCATAGAGTTGATCAGGTTGTTGATTGTGGCCTGTGGAATGTTGGTCCATTCCTCTTCAATGGCTGTGCAAGTTGCCGGATATTGCCAGGAACTGGAACATGCTGTCAAATATGCCAATCCAGAGCATCCAAAACATGCTCAATGGGTGGCATGTCCAGTGAGTATGCTGACAAAGAAGATACAATACTGCGCAAATCTGGTTTAGTTAAAGTTGCCAGCACAAAAATTGACTAGATAGAAAATGAAAATGTGGACAATAGTGCAGTGCTAAAACATCAACAAATTTTAAACTTTTGATTTGTTACTGTAAAAGAACATAATATCAATGTCCATATAGTGCAAAATATACAATGTGCAAATAGACAAAGTGCAGAAGTGCTTTTTGATAAAGTGCATAAATACAAACATAAAGTTAAAAGTGGTAAAATGAATTATAATATAATTGATGTGTATGAGAAAAAGTTCATAGACTAGTCCATAGCTGTGGTAAAACAAGGCATATTCTCCAAAGACACACCATGTGCTCACAACTCTCTTTACCAATTCTTACAGAAGTTTTCCTAATGGACTGGACACAGATGGACTTATGCAAGCTGGGTCAAATAAGACAGAGGGTATAACACCCAAGCTGAGAAAAACACTCCAGTGCCACCTAGAATATATCCTCCACTCCTTACCACCTGTAGTGGACACAGACAGGCGTACACCAGCTGGTCAAAGCTCGCAGAGGGTGTAGTACACCAAACGATTACTCATCCAACCTCAGGACCGTAACAGATCAATTACAGGGCATTTTTCATAACACTCCAGTGGTCCAATGTATCAAAGGAGAAAGGAGAAAAACTCCACATAATGTAAAACCATTCCAATAGGCTGTTTATTAAAACAAGAAAAAAACTCACATATCCGGATAAAAAAGTGCTTAGAAGGACATCAAACAGATCGCAATGACATCTAGACTGTATGACCCGACATGTTTTGACTACAAAGTCATCATCTGTCATTGCAATCTGTTTGATGTCCTTTTAAGCACTTTTCTATCCAGATATGTGAGTTTTTTTCTTGGTTTAATAAACGACCTATTGGAATGGTTTTATGCTATGTGGAGTTTTTCTCCTTTCTCTTTTGATACATTAGACTATTGGAGTGTTATGAAAGATGCCCTGTAATTGATCTGTTACGGTCCTGAGGTTGGATGAGTAATCTTTTGGTGTACTACACCCTTTGCGAGCTTTGACCCAGCTGGTGTGCGCCTGTCTGTGTCCACTACAGGTGGTAAGGAGTAACTCTGCCCAGTGGAGGATATATTCTAGGTGGCACTGGCGTGTTTTTCTCAGCTTGGGTGTTATACCCTCTGTCTTCTTTGACCCAGCGGGCGTATGTCAGTCTGTGTCCAGTCCATTCGGTAAGCCTCTGTAAGAACTGGTAAAGGGAGTTGCGAGCACACAGTGTGTCTTTGGAGAATCCGCGTTGTTTTACCACAGCTATGGACTATTCTATGAACTTTTTCTCATACACATCAATTGTATTCTAATTCATTTTACCACTTTTGCACCTTATTGGATATCTGCACTTTATGTTTGTATTTATGCACTTTATCAAAAATTAAGTTGCACTTCTGCACTTTCTCTATTTGCACATTGCATATTTTGCACTGTATGGCCATTGCTATTATGTTCTCTTAAAGTAACAAATCAAAAGTTTAAAAAATGTATTGAAGTTTTAGCGCTGCACTATTATCCACATTTTGGTGAGTATGCTGGCCATGCAAGAACTGGGATGTTTTCAGCTTCCAAGAATTGCGTACAGATCCTTGCAACATGGGGCCGTGCATCACCATGCTGCAACATGAGGTGATGATAGAGGATGAATGGCACAACAATGGGCCTCAGGATCTTGTCACGGTATCTCTGTGCATTCAAAATGCCATCAATAAAATGCACATGTGTTCGTTGTCCATAGCATATGCCCAGTGGCGTCGCTATGGGGGTGCGGGCCGCACCTGGGTGACACCCATCAGAGGGGTGACACCAGAGCTTTTTTTGGCGAGCAAACACCTCCGGTGATATCCCCTTATGCACCGCTTACTGCTTTCACACAGCACCGGCAACAGCGCACTGGCTCTCCCAGAGGTATGCACAGTCCTCCCTGCATCTCTATGAGAGAGGGAGGGGGCGGGGGATGTACACAGAGGCTCTACAATCCCGGCCTGGGGGCTCCACTAATCTGGCCCAGTGGCTCCACTATCCCAGCCCGGCGGCTCCATTATTCCGGCCCGATGGCTCCACTAATCCGGCCCGGCGACTCCACTAATCTGGCCCAGTGGCTCCCCTATCCTGGCCCAGCGGCTCCACTATTGTTATGCACAACCAGGGTGCAATTATTGCTATGTACAGCCAGGGTGCAATTATTGTTATGTACAACTAGGGTGTAATTATTGCTATGTACAGCCAGGGTGCAATTATTGCTATGACAGCAATAATTGCACCCTGGCTGTACATAGTAATAATTGCACACTGGCTGTACATAGCGATAATTGCACCCTGACTGTACATAGTGATAATTGCTCCCTGGCTGTACATAGTGATAAATGCACCCTGGCTGTATGTAGCATTGCTATGTACAGCCAGGGTGCAATTGTTGCTATGTACAACCAGGGTACAATTATTGCTATGTACGATCAGGGTGCAATTATTGCTATGTACAGCCAGGGTGCAATTATAGTTATGATAGCAATAATTGCACCCTGGCTGTACATAGCAATAATTGCACCCTGGCTGCACATAGCAATACTTGCACCCTGGCTGTACATAGGGATAATTGTACCCTGGCTGTATGTAGCGATCCTTGCACAGGGGACCTGCTGCAGCACTCTCCCAACCCCTAGAAGCAGATCTGCGCGGTTCATAATAATTGAGGCCCCGGTCTTGGCCGTTTCAGCACAGCTTGTAGCAACTATCAGCCACAAACGCAGAAGCAGTGCGGCGCAGTGGAGCATGTAATGAACTGCACCCTTATTTGACACAAGGACGGAGTGTACATAGCAGCCTAAGAGAAAGAGGCAGCTCCATCAGAGCCCTTAACACAACATAGCAATCACAGTTTTTTCTCCCTCCTCCCACACGTCACAGCAGCGTCAGAATCCCCATCATCCTGCCTTATTTGACCTACTACTGCATTAAAGTTATAAACCACCCCAAACATTACCAATTCTACTGTGACACAAATACTAACATTTATAGTTTTCCTCTGGATAGTTGGGGAACATATCTCACCAGAACCTCTGGTCTTGGCCTACCTGTCTCTGAGACCCAGCGCCTTCTGCTATCCAACAAGAAAAGAAATTCATAAGTGAAGCCCACTGTACAGGGGCATGCCCAAAGCTAATCGTGGCAGAAAAGGAGCATACACGCATATCACAGACTTCTTTCCCGCTGAAGACATGCCACAGCCCCCACAAGGATCTAGTGTGGTTCCCCCTCCCTTACTGTCTCCACCACCGGATGGACCACAGTCACCTACAACCATACTAGAAGAGATGGATAGCTCTGAACACAACTCGCAGCTCTCCCAGGTTTCTCCCACTGATAGGAGCAAAAGAGCAGCGCAATCCCCTGCTCCCTTGCCCTCCAAGGTCCCACTTTTCAAGAAACAGCATTGGGACACAGGACAGGATGGTCCAGGTTCCCATGACTCTTTAGCAGACCTTCCCACCAGTGAACAACCTGCATCGGAACACACGTTGAAGATCTAAGAAATGAACCTTAACAATGCTACAATACAGAGTTGACCAAGTAGAAGTCCGTACGGAGGCTTTAGAAAAATGTACCACAGATCAGGCTTCAAGGCTGATGGAAACGTCTGAGGCGTTCCATCAACATGCTGATGACATTCATTACCTACAAGCAAAAGTAACTGACCTTGAAGATTGTTCCAGGAGGAACAACATAAAATTCAGAGGAATACACAAATCTGTTAAACCTGCAGAACTTTCAACATACCTCCAACAGCTGTTCCTCAAACTTATACCACAAGTGACACCATCAGAAATGACTATAGACCGAGCTAACAGGATCGCCAAACCAAACTATCTGCCAGACACGGTTCCGTGGGATATCCTGGCTCGCATCCACTTCTATCAGATCAAAGAAAAGATTATGTCCACAGCACATATAAAAAAATCCCTCCCATAACCCTATGCCAACATCTCGCTTTACACAGACATATCTGCAGCCACGGCCAGGAACCGTAGAGAATTCAACCAAGTGACATTGATTTGGCGTGAACGCAACATACCCTACAAGTGGGGATTCCCGGCTAAGCTGATTGTTACTTACCACAACCAACCGACGAATATATTCTCCCCTAAAGAAGGCATGAAGAGGCTGTTGAACTGGGGCATCATCTCAGCACCACCCCCACAACCGGATCGGAGAGGATCTCAACAGGCCACCCGAGGCTGACCATCCTCCTATCAACCTCAAAGTCGCGATCAGCACCAATTTTGAATCTCACAACTATCAGCAGTCCCAACTCTGTCTGCACATTCAACCTACTCGGCATCATAAGGAGCAATTGAGTCTCAGCTGAGTAACTTTCATTCATTGTTGTTGCTGTCACACTCTGTATCCTCTTTTTTGTACCTCCAGGTTATAGTAAAAGTACTACGCACTTTTTGTTGAACGTAAGTTAATATTCTGGTTAGCTACGATTGCTTATATTGCTACTTTACTTGTTGCTATTTTGTTTATATCCTTGTTTTTTTTTTTGGGGGGGTTCATAACCCACCTAATTTCTGGTTTAGCAAATATCATTAAGTGCATCACTCAATCGGTATTTCATAAGTGTATATTTGAAGGGCACAGAGTGCCAGGTGTCTTCCTTTTCTTCTCCCCTACGATCCCCTGTTGAATCAAACACTGTAAGCCATGGCTATTAACATCACCTCCCTAAACACTAAAGGCCTCAATTCGCCCTTCAAATGGCAACTATTCTGGAAAGAAGCTTTAAGCAGCAAGGCTGATATTATTTGTGCCCAAGAGACACATTTTGCAGCTTCCAATCCGCCCACCTATACGCACAAGCAATTCCCACAATGCTTTATGTCAAACGCACCTAAGAAAAAGGCAGGAGTGTTAATTGCCATACGCACCACAGTTGCCTTTAAATTGCTACACTCTGTGTTCGATCTCCAAGGCAGATACATTATCTTGCATGCCACCTTTAATGATCGATTACTGAGCTTGGTAAATCTTTATACCCCCAACACTGGTCAAGCACAGTTTTATCAAGTAATTCCAGAAAAACTAGCTCCCTTCAGACAACATCCCCTCATCATGTGTGGGGATTTTAACCAAGTGGTAGACATGGCCCTGGACTCTTCCAACCCCTCCAGGAAAAAGTCCACAGCCTTGTTCAACCTTTTAGCAACAGAAGATCTTTACAATGCATGGCGTTGCCTTCATGATATTGAAAGGGGCTTCACCTTCTACTCTCACACTCATAACGCCTACTCTAGGATCGATATGTTTCTGGTAGACAAAATCACCCTACAATCCCTCCAGGAAGCGAAAATTGGTAACATTTAATTTCAACCCCCATTTCAATCAAAGTGTTCCCTACAGACCACTCGAAAGTGGGCAAATGGTAGAAACTCAACACCTCTTTGCTGACTAACCCAAAATACCAGAAGCACATCAAATCCACCATTACAGACTCTTTTCAGCTTACTGCAAACTCTGTGATGTCTCCTTTTACCTGTTGGAATGCCCATAAGGCAGTTATAAGAGGTCTACTTATGAAGTTTGGAGCCCGGGAGAAGAAAAACCGTAATGCTACTACCTTTAAACTGCTAGACCAGATCAGCACTCTTGAAAAAGCACATAAAGCAAACCCAAGCTCAACTTTAGGGGAAGATCTCAAAAACTTGAGAAGATCGCTGAGTGCACACCTTCACTCAAACGTCGACTTATCCCTTAAAAAATTGTGATTAAACTTTTACGCCCATCATAATAAACCAGGGGCATACCTTGCTAAACAACTTAAAAAACATTTAGTGCAAGCGAAAATTTCCTATCTTCTCTCCCAAGATAAAACTCGCCTTTCTAATCCCAAAGACATAGCCAACCGCTTCAGCCAATTTTTACACCCAACTGTATAACTTGGCTGAGTCATACGTGACTGCAGCTCCCACCTGACATGACCATGACATATCAGGCTTCCTAGATAATCTACAAATACCATCCCTCACCCATGAACAACTACAACACATCTCCACTCCCTTTACCGCCTCTGAACTCAAAAAGGCAATCATCTCCTTACCACTACACAAAGCCCAGGGCCAGATGGCTTTAGTAACGCATACTATAAACATTTTGCATGCATGCTCAACCCATTTCTACTACAACCATACTTTACAGACAGGCACGATCCCGGAAGAATCACTAGCAGCAACAATAGCCACTATTCCTAAACCCGGTAAGCCAGCAGAAGACCTGGCCAATTACAGACCGATCTCCCTATTAAATACAGATACGAAACTCTATGCCAAACTCCTAGCATCCCGCTTGTCCACTGTGATATCCCAACTTGTACATCCAGACCAAGTGGGCTTTATGTATGGTAGACAAGCTTCAGATGGCACGAGGAGATATATCAACCTGCTCCAATGGGTGGAAAGCAATCGGACGCCTTCGCTGTTCATCTCGCTTGATGCAGAGAAGGCGTTCGATAGAGTGGACTGGAGTTTCCTAAAGGCAGTGCTCCTAAAAATTTGGCATCTCAGGTCCCCTTCTATAAGCCATTATGGCTCTTTATTCAGCCCCAAACGCAAGAGTAGTCAACTCGGGAATTTTCTCAGACTCTTTCAAAATATCTAAAAGGCACACGGCAGGGCTACCCTCTGTCTCCTTTAATCTTCTCTCTAGTTATGGAACCATTAGCGATAGCCATACGCTCGAATAACTCTATTCGAGGCATATCTATAGACACATACGAGCACAAAATCGGTCTGTATGTAGAAGACATGATCATTTCCATCACGGAACCCCAGCTTTCGCTCCCACAACTCCATCAAACCCTAGATCTCTTACCATCCCTATACATAATAAATTATTCCAAATCAGCCATGATTGGTATCAACTTGGAAAGCCCGGTCAAATGTGGCTTTGCCAAAAATCTCACCCTTCCCTGGGCTCCAAACTCCACACTTCCTTATCTCGGGATTTCTCTGACCTCGCCCTCTTCATGTTTGCTAATGCAAAACTTTGTGCAACTATTGGACAAACTACACAAGATGGCACAAAACTTAAAAAACGCTCAAGCGTCGTGGGCTGGACGCATTGAGCAAAAATGTATTTGTTACTGAATATACTCTATTACTTCCGGACTCTACCTTTACCCTTCTTACGCTCTCATCTCGATAAATTGCAAGCAATTGTGTCGTCATTCATCTGGAACAATAAGCACCCAAGAATTAAACGACCTACTTTATGCTCACCAACTGCTTCCGGGGGAATGGGTGCACCTAACATCAGTGCATACTATAAAGCAACTATACTTGAACAAGCAAAAAGCTAGTGGGCCCCAGCTACGCAATACCCATGGCTCCAAATTGAGAAAGCAGCATTAACATCGGACCCCAAGTAAACACTCTGTAATATTGCTACAGAACCAGAAGCAACATAACTTCCTATACACAGTAAACGCCACGATTAGAACATGGCACTCACTCTTGCAATCTTCAGGTGGGATATCTCATGAAGTCCTCAAAGATATTCCCCTACTATCTTTACAATCCATTATGCCGGACATTTCCCTTTCCAACTGGTCTCAAGCTGGAGTTACCCCATTAGCGGACCTGTGTGATATAACTGTGTTTCTTTCCTTCCAACAGCTGAGGAATAAATTCCAGATCCCAGCTAAAGATCTTTTCAAATATTTTAGCGTCCGCTCCATGCTCTCCAAAGTGCCTTGCTCAAGCAACCCCCTTGTGAAACACACCATAGGCTTCTATCTCAATACCAACTCCAAAAAGAAGGGCATAGCCTACTTCTACAACTTGTTGACTAACACTCCTGCTAACAAAAAACACTGCAACATCCTAAAATGGGAAAACCAGCTCCACCGCACGTATACCCTCCAACAATCGCTCCACACTCTTCAATCCCCTCTGAAATTCTCCAAATGTCTTACCCACTGGGAAGGAGTACAGAAACTATTTAACAACTGGTATCTTACCCCAGCAAAACTTGGCAATATCTACCCCACAACCACGGCCCATTGCTGGAGATCCTGCGGTCTGTATGGAACCATCATGCACATATGGTGGTCCTACCCCAAACTGGCCTCCTTATGGCACGATGTAATTAACTTCGTGTCAGATCTCACAAACCTGCAACCCTCTCTCCTCAACTGATACTCTTTGGGTTTGACCTTGACTTCTGGCCAATCCACACCCATGCAATCTTAACACACGTACTTATTGCCATCAGACTCTCCATCGCCAGGAAGTGGAAATCGACTGCTCCCCCTTCTATAGGGGACATACTCTCCTCCTTGAACGACCAATGCCTTATGGAATATATGTATACCAAGGCCCACTTACGAATCCCACTCTTTCAGAGAAGATGGACCCTATAGTTACATCACCCCAAGTGCAATTTACCACCTTAAGCAGAGTTCTCCTCAGAGCGACTATGCACTGTTAATTGGTTTGAACCTGTCTGTTATTCATCGCTCGATGGTCAATGCCTGCCACTGCCACCTGCTGCTCTGCGTGGACAGGAGGCGCTGTCCCACTTCCAGTGGTGGCGTGCTCTGTCCTCTCAGTCCTCTCTTCCTGGGTTCAACTTATGTCTTATGCCACTATGATGATAATCCTATACCTTTCACAAAGTGTCAACGAACCTACCATGTATTGAATTATCTGTTACCCTCATATGCATATTTCCAAATGCGAAGTATATCTTCTGTATATGCTCTTTTCTTGAAAACAATAAAAACCTAAGTTTCAAAAAAAAATGTGATGTCAGTGTGATGAATGGTGAAAGGCTGGAGAGGTACAGATGCCTGACATCTAGTGGTCAGAAATGAACATTACAGCTGGCTTTCCCTAATTTAAGCTGAGAACTGCAGACTCCTCCTAGCTCTGAAGAAGTTAACGTCCATTGGCTAACGAAACGCATCAGCGGTGCGTCATCACGCACGTGACGTAGGTCGGGGCATGCAGCTGACTAGTGGAAGTGCATGGAGGGGAGTTTGGTGTGAGGTTCCCGGGGAGCTACAGGGCTGAATGAGCGAGCAGTACGGGACTATCAGCACAGGACGGAGAGCGGTTTCACTCTGATGGCATCAATGGACAGAAGGATGGCTGTGCAGCGGAGGTGGTGAGAGAATTCATTATCCTCCCTTTGGCGACTTCACTGTAGTCATTTATAGTTCCTAAAGTCACCACATATACAATTCCAATAGGAGAAGAAAGTGACTCCTTGCTTATCTTTTCACCCCGCTACTCAGCCCGCCTCAGATTACTAGGTGGGTAAGAACTGGATGGCTTAGCTGCACCAACAGGTGCCCCACTCTACCACACCTGTCAGTATTGGTTTCTTTCTCCCCCTGTACCAACACTGCACTTTAGGACCTAAGGCTACCACTTCATCGCTAGGTCCTTGGCTATGAACTCAATTAAGCATGCCAACTAAGATCCAACATACAGAGATACACTATATACAGTATATTTTACTCTATTAATGAAGATAGACCAGTGATTGGTCATCCATTCACCTAACTGAGTGCCTGTATGTATGAATAAGATGTGGGAGCAGCTGCATTCCCCTTGTCAGACAAAGTTGTCTTTTAATAGATTAGTGGAGGTGAATCCAAGAATTTTCAATTTGTGGTATTGTGTTTAATTTTTTTCAATAAAGATGTTTTATTAAATACAGTAGTGTCCGTGGAGTGGCCACTCTGGGGGAATTCCTTCCCCTCCCCCTCCCTTATTTTTGTAATGTTGCAGCTTGGCCATAGGACTGAACCTAAAGCGTTGGTAGAGCTGGGTGATAGGTTAATAGTATAGTTTGGTACCAGGCTATATCCACTGTATGGAAGCCTGATATGTATGAATAATATGTGGTTGATCCAGGTTATATTCTTCCCTTGTTTTGAGATCCAGCCAGTAAGTCTGTAGTTTTCAACTAACTTTACAGCTGCTGTTTTTGGCTTCAGACATTTTTTTCTACAGTCTATAAACTCCCCAGCATGTTATCCTATGTGTTCATGTACACCTAGGCTGTTATCAACTGTTTTTGGCTGGGATGTTTTTGAGCTGTAAAAAAACCCCAAGACTAGTGGGTTCTGAGAGGGGTTTTTCAGCTGTAAAAATGCTCAAACGCTCAAAAACATGCAAAGATGTGGCTCACCAGCGTTTTTGAGCATTTTTGATCCATTGGAAAAATGGATTCTATTTTTAAATTATTGTTTACAATGTATATTTCTTTTTGTCGTTTTTTTTTTTTTTATATACAATGCTTTCTTTTTTTTTGGGGGGGGGGTTTGGATGGTGTCATTGTTTTTTTATTTTATTTTTTATTACAGTATTTTTACCCCTGACATCTCCCCTTTGAGACAGGGAAATGGACTAAGAACACAGATTCCCCAGTCCCTTTCTCTGCAGCCTCAGCTTCACTGAAGAATGAACAGGAGACAGAGGCTCCCCCCATTCATAAACTGAAACATTGTAAACACAGTTTACGATGCTCAGTTATGAATGGATAGATTTACTGGCTCCTTTCTCCACTCTTCATCCTGAAAGATCTGGGACAGGGGGGGGAGAGGAACACAGAGGGGGACCGGAGGAGGACGGGGGGACCAGAGGAGCACATGGAGGAGCACAAGGAGGAGGACATGGAGGAGCACAAGGAGGAGGACATAGAGGAGGACACAGAGTGGGACCGGAGGAGGACACAGGGGTGGGGGAGGGGCTGGAATGTCCAGGTATCGGATTAGGCATTGGAGCATTTGCACGAGTACAAGTACTCGTGCAAATGCTTGGTAGCGGCATTGATACCGATACTAGTATACTTTTGTCTTCAGCATGTTCACAAAAAAAGAAAAAAATATTTTTTTTCCAGTTTTCAGGTTTCTAGGGACTAAGGACATTCTGATGCATTTCTACATTTTGAGTTCCTCGTTGGAAAATCCACAATACACTACATCACCATAGCAACATATAAGGTAATTTGAGCACATTACACCAGATGGTAATGCCAACACTCCCAGAAGCAAAGTGTCAAGAGATTGTAGATCTGTTTTGGGAGATAATTGCTTAGAAGCTATGGATGGAAAACACATTATGGTTGTGATGCTTTCTCGGAGTGGTAGCAAGTTTTTTAATTACAAAAACATATTGTTGACTGTAGTTCATGCTAACTACCAGTTTACATACATTGATATAGGATCCTATGGCAGTTATTTAGCCATCTTTCAACACAGCAATTTTGGTGAACAGTTGTGGAATAATCAACTTTGTCTTACACAAGCAAGGCCATGGCCCGGCACAAGTGAGTCTGTTTATCCTTTTGTGGTCGATTGAGATGAGGAATTTGGAATAAGGGAACATCAAATACATGCAGAGACACCTGAGTACACAAAACCATGCCCTCAGAATGGAGAAATGCTCTTTTGGCATCCTAGCCAACAAGTAGAAAAAGCTCCATTTTTGCTTCATAATTTGGATGTTCAGAATGCAGTAACTGTTGTTATAAGAGAAGTATGGGTTTGTTTTTTTCCCCATTGTACTTACCTAGGTGGATGCAGCATCAGTCTGAGTCACAGCTCTCTGCTCTGCCCCCTCCTCACTCACTGGAGTGATGAGCTATGGAGGGGTGGGGAGCATCCAGCTCAGGCTGTCAGAGACTCGCTGAGAGGCTGAGCCGGGTGTCAGTCCAAGCACCTGGCAGATCTAGACTCCCATTGTCGCGGTGCCTGGACTGACTTCTATGATGTCGGCAGAGAGCAGACTTCAGCCCACTCTCTGCTAAAAACGGGTCACAGGAGTGCCAAACGAATTTCTTTCCTGTGATCCACAGGAGTAGTACAGCCAAACAAGTTTTAGCAATACTTCTCCTTTAAGGCTACCTGTGTACTACACAACTATGTGCATGGAACAGGGGGATTCACTATAGTGGGTGGCATGCACCATGGCTTTCAACAAACATAACGGACAGTAACTAAAAAGTCCTAAAAGTGCTCTCTTCTTGAAGGAAAGAATGACTGAGTACTTCATGTCTCCTGTTTGTTAAGGGCCCTGGCAGAACCTGTATGCTTAATTTTCTTCAGAGATACCAAACATTATTTTGTTGTTTTAACAGTTTGCTATCCATTAAAAAAAAGTTTTGTGTCAAAGTGGGGGTTATTTACTAAAACTACATGGTGAAAAATCTGGTGCAGCTCTGCCAATCAGCTTCCAAGTTGTATTGTCAAACCTCATTGAATAAGCTGAAGTTAGAAACTGATTGCCAAGCTGCACCAGATTCTGAGTGCACCAATTTTAATAAATCTCCCTCTATGTATAAAATAGAATCTGGGATTTTCTGTGGATCTTTGTTTGTCAATTACAATTTTGTTTTGTTTTAAAAATGTATATATATATATAAAATTAATAAATTATATTGCTTAAAATATGTGTGTTATTTTAAGTTTCTAGATAGGCATAGGGATATGAATGCTGCTTCTAGTTTGGATAACACTCTCCTCTTCTCCTCACTCTCCACTAGCCCTGAGATGGCTCGTGGTAAGGATGCTTTTAAGGAGACAAAATAAATCACAATCACAGTTTTTTTTTCCTTTACTTGTATTGCGTTCCATTAACATGCATTTACATGCATTGCATTACGTTAAAATGCATACATGTTTCATTTTAAAAAACTGCAATGCAGCATTGTGGTGTGAACAGGATACAAAAAAAAAAATAAATTGTCCGGTCATGGCAGAATTAAACCACGTTTGGGGTGCCATTAAAGGATAATTGCACACAAACACGTGCAGCCTGTTGTGCTACAATTGCCACACTGTTTGGGATCACAGGCAGAATCCCAGCAATTCTGTCAATGATCCAAAATCACAAGATGTGAATGTAGCCTTTGTGAGTGGCGGTGATTAGGGACACTGATTGGTGCAGCACTGATTAGGGATACTGAATGACAGCACAGGTCTGGTGACACATTTTTTTAAAACTATTGTTTTACATATTGTCACCAGAGCTGTGCAGTGTTTCCATAATGACACTGTACTACCTTGGGGCTGGTGATCAGGTTTTCTTTTTGATTGCTTATTACATTGATGATATATGTAATAAGCAATCTGTAATACTCTACAAAGGTTTCATTCATAAAACCTTGCTTACTACTGTGATGCTGGGATTGGTCACAGCTATCAGATGGTACATGGCCTTTGATTGGCCCTGGTACCATGTAATAGCTGTGACCAATCGCAGAGATCATCACAGTAGTAAGCAAGGCATCATGAATGATAGCCTTGCTTACTACTGTGACTGCAATTGCTGTGATTGGTCACAGAGATCACATAGTATCAGGCCACTCACTTTGGCTCAGTACTGTGATCAGTTATAGGCAGTGTCCAGCGGACACAGCAGCAACAGATCACGCTGTTGTGCACCCAAGGGGTGCGGGCGGCATGTGCTTCTGGAAGGACGTATGGGTAACATCATTCACCAATTGTTTCCTACTCCATCCCCGCAACTGTAAACAGACACACCCAGCCCAGGAGAGACAGAGTGTAGCAAGGTGGATGCAGTGGTACGGGCAGGGGGTGAAGCCAAATCAGCCGGATTAAAGTGTCCAACCCTGCTAGTGATCCCATAAAACTAGAATCATATGCATGCAAATGTAGCACCACCTAGCAAAGTAACACGTGGCAAAATATAGCACTATCTAAAAAGGGCAAAATACCATGTTTCATTGTTATATAATAGTAATAAAATAAATGCTAATTTTAAATTCAACTGTTTATACATACAATATGTCAGCAGTGTGTGATAAATACCCATTCACTATACCCAAGCACATCAATCCCCCAAGTGTTTTCAGTAATTTACATAGAGCTGTGTATGTGCCCGTCTCTTCTCTGTAATAGATGTCCATGTGAGGGCATTTGTTATGAGGAGTGAAGCTGTTTATCAGCTCTGACAAAACAGGGCACTATAGTATGAATGTAGGATTCAGAATTTTAGGAGAAAAAATGTGTGATATTTCAGTTATAGGTCTTATTTTTTATGCAACACTAATTTCACTTAGGTTAATATATTTGTGAAATTAGAGTTATGACTGTTAAAGTTAAATTAAATGTTTTTAAAGCCTTAGACCCAAGTCTTATTTTTCAATTTTTGTCAGCCAACCCAGCTACAGGGCACAGGAGGGAGTGCCAACAATGGATGGGACATTAAAGCCTATGGGTGACATCACCATTCCAGGCTTTACTAGCCATTGTCCAGCGCTCTCTTCCCTGCAGCCACCATTGGCTGACACAGGAGATCACGTGACCAGACTGGTATGAAAATAAAAGAGTATAAACATCTTTCTTCTCTTTCAGGTAAAATGGCATAGGTGTTAGGAGAGGAGAGGGGAACGTTTGAGATAGTTCCCTGGGACCCTCAGTTGGGTGCAATTCTTCTTCTTGTGCTGTGGCAGAGGGACTGAGAGAAACTGGCTCTGCAGCAACATTTCCTGGAGGAATAGCACCTGTATCAACCAATAGTTCACCATGATCTGGCATCACTGGAATCCCGGTACCACTAGAACCATCAGCAGGTACAATTTCACCACTTAATTCTCAGATCTGATCAACGTGTCTTCGTAATATTCTACCATCAGTAATTTGTACTTTGCATGACAAAGATCCTGTAGCCACAAGCACCTTTGCTTGTATCCAGCGAGGCCCAGCAGTATAGTTTTTGACATATACAGCACTGCCAGGCACCAACACTCTCACATAAACATTAGCATCCTTTTTGAAATGCTTTTCTTGTAACTCCAATGTCAGATCAGGATGTAAATAATCCAAACATGTTTATTAGATGACGTTCATTAGGAGCTCTGCTGGGCTACAACCAGTGCTTGAGCATGGTATCACATGCTGTTGCAGAAGAAAATTTTCAAGTCTCTGATTCCAATCTCCTTGAACAATTCTCTTCAATGAGTCTTTGGTGGTCTGAACCATATGTTCAGCTTGACTATTTGATGACAGGTGAAATGGTGCAATTGTAACATGTCGAATTAGATCGCTTGCCATAAAGGTTATGAATTCTGAGGAGGCAAATTGCATTTCATTATCAGACATGATTGTATCTGGCAACCCATGCGTAGCAAACAGCCTCCTTAAAACTCTTATGACAGTGGCTGAGGTGGGGGATATAACTGATACAACTTCCAGCCATTTTGAAAAGGAATTGACAACTAAAAAAATATCTGTCCTTGAAAAGGCCCCGCAAAATCTATATGCAACCATGACCAAGGTGACCTAGTCACTTCCCAGGGATGTACTGAGACTTTAGGTGGAGCATGACAGGTGGATTGACATAGTACACAGTTCTGCACTCACTTCTCAATAGCTTCATCCATTTTAGGCCACCAAATATAACTTCTAGCTAACGCTTATTACTGTGACTGTGATTGCTGTGGTTGGTCACAGCAGAGATCACATAGTATCAGGGCCACTCACTTCAGCTCAGTACTGTGATCAGTTTTTGGCAGTGTGCGGTGGGCACAGCCACAACAGATCACGCTGTTGTGCACCCAAGGGGTGCGGGCAGCATGTGCTTTTAGAAAAATGTACAGGTAACATCAGCCCCTAATTGCTTCCACACCCAGCCCAGGAGAGACAGAGTGTAGCAAGATGGATGCAGTGGTATGGGCAGGGATTGAAGCCAAACCAGCCAGATTAAAGTGTTCAACCCTGCTAGTGATCCCATAAAACTAGAATCATATGCACCCAAATGTAGCGCCACCTAGCAGAGTAACATGTTACAAGACATAGCAAATATCTAAAAAAGGCAAAATACCATTTTTTATTGTTATATAATAATAATAATAAAATAAATGCTAATTCTAAATTCAACTTTATACATACAATATGTCAGCAGTATGTGGCAAATTCCCATTCACTATACCCAAGCACATCAATCCCCTTTTTCAGTCATTTACATAGAGCCGTGTATGTGCCCTTCTCTTCTCTGTAATAGATGTCCATGTGAGGGTACTTTATGAGGAGTGAAGCTGTTACTCAGTTCTGATAAAACAAAGCCCTGCAGTGTCAATGTAGGATTCTGAATTTTAGGAGAAAAAATTTGTGAGATTTCAGTTAGGTCTTATTTTTTATGCAGTAATAATGGGTTTGATTTTTTATTTCACTTAGTTTAATATATTTGTGAAATTACAGTTATGACTGTTAAAGTTAAATTAAATGTTTTTAAAGTCTTAGACCCAAGTCTTATTTTTCAATACCAGTCAAAGGCATTCCATAGGATCACCTTATTCCTACATGGCTTAGCAGCAGTGGAATTGCAGGGTATGTTTCAGTGTCCTTTTGAGTTCTTTATTAGTTTGGCTGTAACATGTGTCAGCAAAGGGCCAGAATACTAATGGCTGAATTCAATTGTATTATGTAATGTCAGTCAAGTGATAATTTTGCACAGAAAGCATTATCAGAACAATTGTGTCTGGCAACCCATGCGTAGCAAACAGCCTACTTAAAATTCTTATGACAATAGGTGGAGCATGACAGGTGGATTGACATGGTACACAGTTGTGTACCCCCTTCTTAATAACTTAATTCATTTTAGGCTACCAAACCTAACTTCTGGCTAACGCTTTCATGCAGACTATTTCAAGATTTCCTTCTTGGAGAGCATGCAGTGCCTTTGGAATTACCACTGTTTCCCCATAATAGGCAACCTTTATAGGCAGACAGCTCATGCTGGTGCAAATGGTTTGAACTTCTCTTCAACTTTTGATTTGGGCCATCCCCTCCACACCCAGTTGAGAACATGGGCCAGCATGGGATCTGTAGCAGTCATATCAGCAATGTCTCTGGCATGTAACGGAGGGTTTGGAATGGATTACAACATGAGAACCTCTGGCACAGGAGGGACAAGGAAATCAGGAGAAAACAAAGGCAACCAGCTCAACCCATCAGCATGAGTGATATTCTTGCCAGGACGATGTTCAAAATCACAGTCATATGCATTCAGCATGAGTAAGCATCTGAGCTTTTGTGGGGAAAGCATTTGAGGAGTGGGAGTACTTCTGGTGAACAGACCCAGCAAAGGCTTATGGTCTGTTACAATGGTAAACCTCCGCCCATACAAACAATCATGAATCTTTTTTACCGTGTACACAATAGCTAAAGCCTCCTTGTCAATTTGAGCATAATTCCCTTCTGTGGCATACAAGGTCCTTGAATAGGATGCAATAGGAGCCTCAACACCAGTTTCCAAAACATGACTCAATACAGCTCCAATACCATATAGAGTGAGTGGTTTTTGTAAATCATAGTGTAAAAGCACACTGTCAGAAGATAACAGCTTTTTTTGCAGCAAAGCTGTAGAATGAACGTCAGTCCACTTCCATGGAACATCTTTATCTAGTAAATGGGGTTCAGCACCAGTGGCTTTATCAGGCAGAAAAGAATGGTAAAAATTAAGTAACCCTAGGATAACTTGCAGCTCTTTTTTGTTTGTTGGGATTGGAGCTTTATGGGTAGCTTAAACCTTAGAATCAATGCAATGAATTGGTCATCAATTCTGTATCCAAGGAAATCCACGCTGTTTACCCAAAAACACACTTTTCTTTTTTAAGTTTGAGACCAGCATCAAGAAAATATTTCAAAACAAGTTGTAATTGTGAAGCCAAAGACTGAATGCAAGCCGCTCCACTAAGAACATCATCAAAATAAGGTACTACACCTGGAAGTCCAGATAAGAGGTCCTCTATTAAATTCTGCCGGGCGCAGTGGAAACTCCAAACTGCAAACGTTTTTCTCGGAAAACCCCTTTGTGTGTTATTATTGTTTGTGCATCCGCAGCGTCCTCATCCACAGGTAATTGTTGGTAAGCTTGTGCCATATCCAGTTTGGCAAATACCTTTCCTTTTGCTAGCGTAGTCAGAATTTCATGTACAGCTGGAATTTGATAGGGATGCTCCTGCAGTGTTTTGTTGATTGTACATTTATAGTCAGCACAAATTCTAACGTCACCATTTGGCTTCAATACTGGAACTATTGTGGTACACCACTTAGGGTGTGTTACAGGTTCAAGTATACCTTGCTCCACAAAATGTTTACTCTCAGCATCAATCTTTGGTCTGAAGGCTAATGCAACTTTGCGCGGTTTCATATGAATTGGGGTTATTGTAGGGTCCAATTTGAAAGCAACAGGAGGGCCTTTATACATGCCAAGGCCTTCTTCAAAAACTGCTTAAAGTCCTCTATCAAATTCTGTAGAGTAACTGGAAATACATTATGAACTACCGATAATGAAATTCCAAGGTGTTCAAACCACTCTCTACCCAACAAACTTTCTCTTAGTCCCTTAGTAATTATTAAGCGTAAGCATCCTCTGAAATTTCTATATTTCACTGGTACAAAGAAAGCACCCTTAACTTCCACAACTTGTTTGTTGTAGTCTACCAACTGGATATCACAGGGTGCTATTGAAGGAGCATTGTAAGGACATAATGAGGTAAACGTTTCTTCTGAAATCAAGGAATATGCACACTCTGAATCTACAGGGTGGGCCATTTATATGGATACACCTTAATAAAATGGGAATGGTTGGTGATATTAACTTCCTGTTTGTGGCACATTAGTATATGTGAGGGGGGAAAATTTTCAAGATGGGGGGTGACCATGGGGGCCATTTTGAAGTCGGCCATTTTGAATCCAACTTTTGTTTTTTCAATAGGAAGAGGGTCATGTGACACATCAAACTTATTGGGAATTTCACAAGAAAAACAATGGTGTGCTTGGTTTTAACGTAACTTTATTCTTTCATGAGTTATTTACAAGTTTCTGACCACTTATAAAATGTGTTCAATGTGCTGCCCATTGTGTTGGATTGTCAATGCAACCCTCTTCTCCCACTCTTCACACACTGATAGCAACACCGCAGGAGAAATGCTAGCACAGGCTTCCAGTATCCGTAGTTTCAGGTGCTGCACAGGTGGTATTTGATCACCACTGCGGTTTTTATTTTTTGCAAACAAAGAGCGACAATTCTGAAATAACACAATATTTGTTACTTTTTTTTTTTTTTACTTTCAAAAGATTTTAATTTTTGAATTCGGACATAACAAGAACATTTACAGTACATCAGTGTATATAAAAAAAAAACCCCACATGAAGGATCATTGTACAAGCAAGGTTATCTTTTGAGAGACGCAGCTTTCAATAACTAAACCCAACAATATAAGGCTATTCTAGGGCAGGAGGATCCACATTGACAACAAGCATATTGGTCAGTGACGGAAGACTAAATCCCCAGACTCCAGGCACCCCAAAACGGGAACAAGCTGTGCGCGGGGGAGGGGTTTCTCTTCACTAAGCTTGGGGTAGAAGCTTATCCTCCTGTTTTAGCAATTGTACCATTAATAGGGTAAGAAATGATGGCCCTGAAGCGAGTCCGTCTCACTCCTAAGGGTATCTAATTAACAAGGAAACCATCATAACCATAGGCAAGTAATAAACTGAAGTACTGAGAGAGAAGAGAAAGAAAGAATAGAAGGAGAAAGAGAAGGGGAAGAAGCACCTTGAATCAGTTCGGGTCCGCCCTGTCTAGGGACAAGTTAGGTCCTGGTATGAAGGAAACACCTATGTAAGCAGCCCAGGGTTCCCAGATCTTCTCGAACCTCCTAGTGGTGTCTGAGAGGATGCTGGATAACTTCTCCTGGGACATAATACAGGAGATTTTTCGAACTGTTGCTGCAAAAGACACCTTTGGCTTTTTCCATGACTTCGCTGTGGAGAGTTTTGCCCCAATTAAAATAAACTGCATTAATTTCCTGTTGGATTTAGGTTTGGGAGATGTGGGCATTAAGTAGGGCGAACTCAGGGGACCTGGGGACCTGGGTCTTGATCAACTTCTCAATGAGGTTGAAGATTCTCCACCAGAAAGATCTTATCCTTGGGCATTCCCACCAGATATGTGGCATTGAACCCAGAAGGAAGCAGTCTCTAAAACACTGTGGGTTTGCTGAAGGATAGATGTGGGCCAGTTTAGTTGGAGTGAGGTACCACCTAGTGATAACCTTAATACTCGCCTCCATGAGGACAGTATTTAAAATGCCTCGAGAAGAATCAGAGAGAGCTCCGTGCCATGTCTCCAAGTCCCATGAGAACTGAAAATCCTCCTCCCAGAGCCTCATGTAGGGGTCCTTTGCCGATGGCCAGGTGAGGGCCGCGTAAACTACCGAGATGCCTCCCCCCTGCTCCGTGGCTTGGCTGCACCAAGTTTCATGAGCCGAGATATTTTGGGGGAAGAGGCTTCTCCTTCCAGATATGCCTCAGAAAATGGGAAATTTGTTGGAATCTGAACTTTTCTGAGACAGGGCGATCCAGTTTGCTTATGCAGTGACCAAGAGACATGGGACCTTGTCCAACCACCACTTGAACGCTTTAATGTCTAGCCCAGGACGGAAATCTGGGTTATAGAATATGTGTGCTAAAGGGGTCAGGGTTGAGACTAGTTTGGGGTGGTTAAGCAGCGAGTCCCAGAGGGCAAATGAGTGGGATAGGGTAGGAGATAATATAGGTGGTCTTTTTTTCGGATGAGTCCAAAGAAGGAAGTCTATAGTATAATTTGGTACAGCCTGCCTCTTGATTTGGATCCAGTCCAGTTTCTCAAGCCTTGTGTATACTAGGGAAAGTTTCACCAATATTGCTGCTTGGTAGTATTTGAGGAGATAGGGTAAACCCAGCCCCCCCTCTTCCTGTGGTGGTATAGCGTATTTTGGGGGAACGTGAAACCTGAACTGCCCTAGAGAAATCTAAGGATTTTGCTCTGGAAAGACCTTAAATGGCTTTTCCTAATAGGGATAGGTAGGGCCCGAAACAGGTACAGAATCCACGGGAGGAGGGTAATTTTGATCGCATTGATTTTACCCAACCAGGAGAGATTACTTTTCGACCAGGATTTTAGATCGTCCTCAAGTTTTCGGTAAATGGAGGGAAAATTATAAGATTAACACCTACAGCAGCAACAAAGGTAAAGTGAACAGAGACAGGAAAAATTGTGGACAGAATATTTATGCGAAATAGCAAATGGCAGTGATCCTGGAAGATATGCAAAAAACAGTAGGTAAACATTTTTTGCGTTAGTGAATTAGTGTGAGTGGTACTGAATGATGATGTTGAATCAGGTTTGTGCAGATCAGTCACAGAGTTCCGCTCAGCTCTTTGTTGAGGAGCCTGATGGCTTGAGGAAAGAAACTATTGCACAGTCTGGATGTGGCGGCCCGAATGCTTCGGAACCGCATCCCTGATGGTAGGAGAGTAAACAACAAGGTTAATGTGGAAAAAAACAACAAAAAAAATTATAAAAAGGGGCAGACTCAATGGACTACTCAGTCTTTTTCTGCCGTCACTTTTCTATGTTTCTATGTTTCTAAGACTCTTTCCATATAGAGCACTAAACTAAATTGTAAAATTAGGAGTCCCAGAGAACTAATTTAACCACTTGACGTCCGCCCACCGTCAAATGATGGCAGGGCAGAGCGGCTATTGTTCTGGGTGGACATCATATGACGTCACCCCTTTAAGCCGGGATTGCGCGTGATCGGGCGCGCGCATGCCGGCTCTGTCGGTGTCGGCGTGTCACTGACGGGGGTGAACAGCCATTGGCCATGGCTGTTTACTATGTGATCAGCCGTGACGAATGGCACTTTCCCCCTGCGCATGCACGTCGGTGGCGGCGTGTTCCAAGGGGAACACTGCCTGTCACCGACACTGGCATCAGCTGCCAGCTGGCGGCTGTTACCTTTTGATCGGCTGTGATCTACTTCACAGCCGATCGCATGTAATGTAAACAGAGCGGTAACTCACAGTTTCCAGTGTGAGGAGAGAAGAGCTAGGATCAGTGAGTTACTGATCTGTAAAAGCAAAAACACACAGCTGTCACATCCCCCCTGCCCCCCAATGCACCTGTCACCCAAAAGTCACCCCATATGCCCCCATAAAGTGTACCTGTCATCATAAAGTGTACCTGTCATCATAAAGTGCACCTGTCATCCATCACCCATCAGTGACAGTGGCCTGTCACCCGTCACTCATCAGTGACCGTGGCCTGTCACCCATCACTGACTGTGGCCTTTCACCCATCACTAACCGTGGCATGTCACCCGTCACCCATCACGGACTGTGGCGCGTCACCCGTCAGTAACCGTGACATGTCACCCGTCTCCCATCAGTGACCGTGGCTGGTCACCCGAAACCCATCAGTGACCATGGCATGTCACCCATCACCCAACAGTTACCGTGGTGTGTCAAGCGCCACACATCAGTGGCCTATCACCCAACACTGACCGTGGCCTGTCACCTGTCACCCATCACTGACCATGGCCCGTCACACATCAGTGACCACCGCCAGTCACCCATCAGTGACCGTGATCAGTCACCCATCAGTGACCAACGCCAATCACCCATCACCCATCAGTGAGAATTACCAGTCACTAGAGTTGAGCGAACACCTGGAAGTTCGGGTTCTGCTGGTCCGTCCGAACTTCGGGACAAAGTCCGGGTCCGGACGGAACCCGAACGATCGCACGGACAACGAACTGGGCTTGAAGGTCCACAAGCGAGTTGAGATCACTGACCATTAAGAGTGACTACCCACTACCCACTAACCGCAACCAGTGACTACCCACTGACTAGTGCCAGTGACTACCCACTGACCGCCACCAGTGACTACACACTGCCCGGTACCAGTCACTACCCACTGTCCACTGTCCGGTGCCAGTCACAACCCACTATCCGGTGACTACACACCGCGAACTGTGTGGTGCCATTGACAACCCACTACCCACTGTACGGTACCAGTGACTACCCAAAGCCCACTGGTCGGTGCCAGTGACTACCCTCTGCCCACTGTACAGTGCCAATGACTGCCCACTGCGCGGTGTCAGGCACTACCCACTGCCCACTGTACGGTGCCAATCACTACCCACTTTCC